>VDFB02160643.1:0-11408 GCA_007258455.2 Sequoia sempervirens | reverse complement strand
TGATGATGTAGGAGTACGTAACCTGCGAAGATGATATCCATGGATGATGACATTATTGAAACTAATATCTATAATGATGATGATATGACCAATCCTTACAATGTCGAATCTGGATCGGATGATACAAACAAAGAGTTGGATGAAGAAGAAGATCAATGACATTGAAATGTATAAGTTATGCAATTATATTATCTATTTGATATTAATTTCTTGATAAAATTATATTTGACTTATGTTCTTACATAATTAATTCATGATGTTTTTAATTTTTATGCCATTACATAATTAATTTAATGATGTACTTTTTAATGTTTGAAAGGTCAAAAAATTAAAACATTTCAATAGTGATGTTAACAACCTTAAAATTAGTGTGTTTTATGTTTCATGTGATCATAAAAGATTAAAAAGTCAGTTGTAGAGGTGGTTGTTCAATAGTTGATGTGTATGTTGGTTCTTTTTACAATCTAACCAGGTTTGTCTTCTAATCTACCTATGGAATTTCCAATTCCAATCAAAGGCAGCCCAAAGAACCTTGAGACCAACTCCGATGAGGACTTTAAAAGCCTCCTACATTCGGCTCAAGACCCGAGGGTGATCCCTAATGTGCTTTACAACTCCTACACTATTATTATAAACATTAACAATAGCAGATGATCTCACTTAATAGCTCAACACGATAAGATAATATCAACTAGAATTGGTCATTCATACACATCAACTATCTCGAGTGTGAGATAACTAAACACAATCCATTGTGCATAAGATAGTCAATGATTTGCAATTTGTAGCAAGCTTTAGGCAAAGAAAACAAATATTGAACTAAACTAATAATTACAACTTAGATCGTGACCATACATCCATTGCAGAGTCAAACTATAAGCATCTAGGAGGTTTATAATAGATTTAATACATCACATATAAGATCCCTAACAATATTGCATTACAATTTCATCAGTGTGCATTCTAACCTAGAACTACTTATCAAATCCTTATACAACACATATCCGCCTATAATCCCATTCAAGCATTTTGATTAATTCCTTGAATTAAAGATAAAATAGAATCATACACACCACAATAGTGAGATAGATAAAACAACCCTTAGTTATTTCATTCAAAGTTTAGATATGCATGTACAATGGAGAGACATGAGCTCGAATTTTTATTTCAACTCAAATGCTAGTACTGTTATACAACATTAAATCTCTATGAACTCAAAACCTAAATTGCATTTCTCTAAAACCATCATGTACTTTACAATTCACTCTGCAACTTTACCTAGACTCAAAAAAATTATCTAACTTGCTAACACGTACTTCTGGCCTTGAAATTCTTCTTATAGAAAATGGAGAAAACAAGCACCGGGCCAAAAAGTACACCTGTCACCAGTCAATTGGAGCACCTGGTGATATTCTAAAATTTGTTACAAAAACCACCACCTTGAAAAATATTCTTGTTCATCATATCAGCTGAGGAATGTTGATGAAAAAAACCACAAGAAAACTGCATCGAGAAAGTCGTCAACACAAAACTAGAACCGTTGCAACCGCAACATCTGAATTACCACTTGTTAGTAGTTCACTCCTTTTACTCCTCCTCATTCAAATATTTAGTTACCCAATTCTGGTACTCATCATCAGTCATCCAGTCAAAATTAATTACCTCATCCACCTTGGTATTATAAGACCTATGTGTATTTTACTGCTACCTGATTCGCATCCCTTACAAAAGATTCCAAAAATGAGTTAGTACTAATGATTTTGTCCATACAACTAACCAAAAATCATAGTCTCATTCCATCACAAATTGAATTGGATTCCGATCATTGATGGCCTCACTTACTTGAGCCCGCCATTGTTGAAATGACCTGATTTTCCTCTACTCATCAATTATATCGTAACAATGTTACCCCAATCATTGAAATTCCTTCACCATCTCCTAATCTTCCTACTCAAGTCATTTGGTAAGGTCAGAAAACCTTGCAATTATTTTACTAACACATGAGTAGGCTTTAATGATTGGGGCCTATTATTTATATCAAACCTTGAGGCCTTATACATGATATCTAGATCACTAGCCCTAGGGATCCAATTTTCAATTATTGGTATTGTTACTTTCTGATCCCTATCAATATTCTTTATTGTTGCTAACAACAAAGAATATAAAAAATGTATAGATAGCAATTTTCTATCAACCTTTTTCATTTAAATGCCTCAAAATAGTAGTAACAATTTCCTTTTTCTTTAAGAGAGATCCCTCCTCACTTTTGTTTAATGATGCCTACAATTCATCAATTTTTTGCGAGAGATGCTTCTTTGTAGGATAGACAGAGCACTTTGTTTCTTCTTCAACTTCCTCTAAAGAAAGGGTGAGGACAAGATTCTGACTGGGAGATCCTAGTGTGGAAACAATTGGAGAAGCAAGAGGCACTGAACTTGCTGTGGAAGGTAATGTACTAGTTCCTAGAGCACTTGATGTCTCCCCAATCTTCTTATACCTAAACCTCTCCACTTCAGTTTGCAACTCAACATTTTTTTGCTGCATCTTGCTATACTCCTCAATCAAAAGGTTATATTTTTCCATTAAGCTCTTCCTTTCAGCTTCCTCCCTTTCAGCAGTCTTTTGGGCCAATTTGGCCACATTCATAGTCAAATTAGTGGCTTCAGTGGTTGAGGTATCTGAAGCTCTCTTTATTATCAATCTTCCCTTGAAATTTGGATTAATATCAGAAACATCTGGTTTTCTCCCTTGTGGGGCCAATGCCCAAATTGCTAGAGTTTCATATTCCTCACTAAAAGCAGAGTTTTGTAATGCTGCCTTGACCTCTTCTTCAGAGTCTTGAAAGGGATTCTTAGACTTCATAATAGCATTAAAGGCTACTGCATCTACAATGTCCCATTCAGGTAGAATTAATACACCAGCTTGACTCACCAGTTTTTTTCCTTCTCCAAGAGTGATGTTCTTGAATTCTTCCATTAACTAACTTCTTTTACCTCATCGCTGCCTCCTGGCCCCACCTAGGCCTTAGTTCTCTGCCTACATTTATCTTGATACTCTTTAAAATTCATCCTCCATACCAATTGCAAGAATATAGGAGTTTTTACAAATGTATTGTCATCTAGAAACTCCTTGCATGCCTCCATTCTTGCATCTTGTACACTTTTACCTTTCATATCTAAATCAAATAAAACTAATTCAGCTAGCCTAGGAAGGGAAGGCATACCAACTTGCATGTCATGATCAATAACAATAATCTCATCCATCAAATCCTCCTATGGTTGATCAATTATTTGCCTCTTAGGGCTTGGCTCGATAGTGGTGGAGATGGTGGGATTGTCTTCCGGGTGATGATTCTAAATAAATAATTTTGATTGCCCTGTGCACTTTAAATTTTGGACTTGGTTTTGGAGGCACTTTCATAATATATTTTCCTTTTCTATCCACTTCTTCTTCATCACTACTACTATCCTTTTTCTTCCTATAAATGGGCCACCTTTTGATAGGCTAGTATGTTGGCCTTGTTTCAATTGGTCTGGCACCTTGCTCTTGTACACCTAGACTCAATTCTAAATTTACATTTTTTGTCCTTAATGTGCCCATAATTTCCTTGAAGTTTCCCATCAAAAAATCAATTTTCTTATGGTAGGGACTGAACTCCAACAGTGGATCATATTTCAGATCCATTTTGTGCACAACATCTAGTAGCTTACCATAAGCTATCCATTTCTCCTTGTTCAACTCCTGTCTATTCAAATCAAATTCATTTCTAATCAAGTCTCTAGGGAAATTGAACTCATGCACAAATTTTGTAGTGTTTATTCTCTGTCTAAAAAGAGCAAAGAAACCCTCAGGATCATGCTATTGCTTTCATCCTCATCTCAAATGGTAATCATTAAAGAAATTATCAAAATGCATCCAGCCTCCCTTTGAAAATACAAAATCAGACACCACTGTATAATCTAGGAAAAATATTCCCTTACCCCTTCCAGTGAGGTTGTGCTCATGAATACAAACTATCTACCACATAACTTCTACAAATCCCACTCTTGGTTGCACATTGTATGGCAGTATATGAGGGGCTCCCTGAAAACCATATACTCTCAAGATAGTGCTGACTGTGTATGGCATAATGTCACCCCAGTTATGGTAAACCTTCAATTCTAGCTTCCTCTCCTTTTGCCTGAAGAAATCATGTAATTCCTCAGGGATCATTGTTTTGTTTAGCATTCTTAAACAAAAACATATGCATTAGCATATAATACCAAAAGAATTGAGTGCTGGTATCAGTGTTTTTCAGCTTTGACAACCCTTCATACATGCTCTTAGCCAAGAAAGAAGCAAAGTCATAGGTCACAGAGAAGTTAGGGTGTTGTATTTGCACCCCCATGAACATATAAGCAATGTGCATTACCGTATCAGGACTGAAACCCAAAATCTGACATAAAGAATAGAAAGTGGCCAGGAAATGGTTTGCAAAACAATTTAATTTGAAAGGTTCCTGGTCACTGGGGCTGATATGAAATTTTGAACCTCCTACCTTAGCCAGATGAGGTGGAAGCAACCTTGCTCTAAAAAAAGATTTCAACTTTGCATACTCCTACTTCATTTCCTCAAGGTTGATAGGAACCAAGTCTTCGCTCGGTTCCCTCAAGTCAAAAATATGTTGGAACTCTTCTCTATTAATGCTCAATAGAACCTTTCCATTATTTCCCTGATTATCCATGTAAAAGGGCCATATCTTGCAGCCGCTCTTCTAAGCAGTCTACATCAGGGAATACATTTGGTACCACAAGCTTCCCCATATCATACACCCATCCACTTGAAAAAGGGTGAGGAAAATTCCTCTATCCGTACCACAATCTGAACAATTCCAAGCTAGTGAGGTGAACCCTAGCATCAACAATGTTGGAGCAATTATACACTAACCCTTCCCCTAGGATTTTCCCTTGCATTAGGACCAATCCCTTCCTCCTATCATTCGTTGACAAGGGAAATTGATCTAGGAAATCATCATATAGGTTTCATTTCAAATATTCAGTCTGCTAGAATGTTGCTTAGGCGGTGCCATCACAAACAAACTATTAGCCATGGTCAGAGAATAGACTATCCAGAGGAAAATTATGCAAAACATCATACACCTTGGCCAACTGGTTCTAATATCTCAGTCCCACCACCTCATGACTGGAGGCACAACTGATTTGTAATCCCAAATTATAATTAATTTTGATTTTAAAATTAATTATGAAGAATATGACATACCTGGCAGGCCTGATTTTATCATATTCATCATTAAAGATTAATTTCGTGTTGCACAAATGACTCCAACCATATTTGATGCAGATTTAAATTTGAGCCATCAACTCTTTAGCTTGATCAAATCATTGATGGCCACCTTTAAAACAAGCTGACACAATTTCCAACATGGCGATAAGGGGCCCACCTTACCATACACTATGAAGGAAGTCCATGTGGCGGTTTCCCGCTATATCGCAATCCTAAAACTTCTGATCGCGTGATGGTAGGCAACCATTGATCCTGAGCATCAATGATCTCATTCCTTTAACATAGTCGCCAGCCATGTCATTAACCTTCGAGTAAATTTTCCAGTGAGATTAAAACATGTCTGTCAATTTAGAACATGTGCGTCTCAAGAACATTTTAGTAATCCACCCCTTAATATAGTTAAAGCCTGCTAATGTTTCCTTTACTCTTTAGGCTTCATCGGATGAGACACGTGGCGCCCACCTATGATTTCACAATAAACCTAAGTACCATTGCGAGATGGCAGGGAATGACTTAGATCAAATGGTAGTTGGTCAGTGATAGCGCAAATTTGATCCCCAGGATATGACAAGTGGCTCTCGCCCGTGATTTCGTGATCCTTCAATTCTCGATCATGGGATGGCGGGCACCATTGATATCTGTAGGAAATAGATCAACGGCAGCACTAAATCAACCCTTGCAAAATAAAACATTCATTAGAAGGAAAAGTGGGCATTACTAGGCAGATGACAAACAACAACATAAGTTATTTTTTAAGAGATGAAACATGGGGCCAATTGATACTTAGGAAATAAAGTATTAAAATCAAAGTTGGGTTTTAATTTTAATCTGGTGACGTAAGCCTAAGCCATTAACCCCAGTAGTCATGTTGCCGATGGCTTAACCAAATCCTTTCATTAAATACTAACTATGCAATGTGTAGGTTTTCCAGATTCGAAGATATGGGAGAAGATCTCGATCGTACCCTACCAACTTGTAGACCTAAGGTGTCACCCTGTTATTTGGCATGAGGTCAGTAAAAGGAAAATGTGTGTCCTATATGGAATGTGGGGCCCAATATCCACTATTGAGCTCATAACCCATGGTTTATATTGACAACCAAGATCAAAAGCTAATGTAAATCTCTGTTGTTCCCTGCTAGCTCATAGGAGGAAGATGAAGGTTGGTTAAAAGCTATGAGGTCAACGAGATTGCGATGTGTAGCTCCAGCCGTTTAGTTTTCAAAGTGCATAGGACATGTCGCCATGGTAGTTGGTTTCGAAGATGGATTAATGTTATTGGTCATGAGGAAGGTGAACGATGCTTCATTGGATGTCAAACCGAGTTAGCCTGAGATAAACTGTTTGATTTGCCAACTCTTCAGGAGATCGGCAGGTAGTATTCAAAGTTGGAAAACAACACATGGTGGTCATTTTATCATACAACTGGTGAAGCATTAATGAATTATTCCTTGCTTGTGTAGTCACATCAATCTCAATCTGTGTGAAGATGTTGTTGGCAATCATGAAGGGTGATCTTTGGATTCTCAAGCAACTCTAGTTAAACGGTGACAGTACATACGCCACCAAATTGCCATGTTTGCACATGCATTTTTACTAAGCATTGATGAAGGTTTTCATCACCTCACACAATAAATACAAGAGGAATTAACTACTAATAGTGTCATTCTTGTAGAAATTAGAGCACTTTGTGGGTTGAGTCTAATCAATTTTGAGTGCTTGTCTAAGAAGAGAAAATGAGTAATTCAGTAAGGAGGTCTATTCGTTTGAGCTCACAAAAGCTCGGTCCTACTATTCAGGAAGGTGCTTTGGTTGACAAGCCCAGGCTTGTGCCCACTAGATGTAGTAGAAGGTTGCAATTCTAGGACGTTGTTGCTCAACTGGTAGATGACAAAGGCAACCAGTCAGTGGTGTGCTCTATTACTAGTGTCAGTAGGAAAATAAGGTATGGGCATGGCTCCTTATCTGGATGCCAACACTCGCCCATTGACCTTACGAGCAACACTTCTGATGATGTAATCGAGACTGACTCCTACTACTATCAGTATTTACCTCACTTCAATCACGGCCTGCCCTCTAATGAGGAAGTGATATATGTGGTGCCATTGGCTGTTAAAACCCCAAGCAGACGGACTAGAACCATAGTGGGCAAGGACAAGAGAGAAGAGGAGGCTGAGGGTCTACCATATTGGGTAACAACTAGAAGCGGGCGTGTATACCAAGGTCTGAATGTTGGTAAGGGTAGGGTGGTGGGTAAATAAGAAGTTGTTGTGGTGCCTTCATGGCAATTTGGTTGCCTAGTTTTTTTGCGTGGATAGTGACAAGGGGATTTTGATGACAATTTGTGTTTATGATATTGCTTACTATTATGCTTTGATAGATTTTTTCCAAGCATCCATAACTTGTTCAAAAGCACCTATTTTAGGATTTTAGCCATAGTAGAAAGGTGGTGAACTATTTGATAAAATTCTTTGGTAGACATGTATGAAAAATGTGGTAGCATAGACAACTGTCACCATCTAATATTTATGCTGTTGTAGTATGTTTTGTGCAATGTAATCAGCGATATGAATATAACCAACAAAAAAATATTTTATATAATTCATGGATTGAACTCTATATTTTATTTTCTCTCAATGTCTGTATGCTATGGAAATGCCATTAAATTTAAAAAAAAGTATTTTCTGACTGTTTTTCTTTAAATTTTTGTTTTTTTTTGTAAATATGATTTTTTCAAAAAATCCTGAACTTTTGGTTTACTAATTTTTTCCCCAAACGATTAATGCTGCTATGTGTGATACTATCAAAAATGTAGTTATATACTAATTACTCTTTCTTTTTACATAATCTAATGTACTTCAAACTTTTTATAGGCTACCTGACACATCGAAGGCAACAAAGGAAATACTAGAAAAGCACGGGCAACACAAACTTGGCTCTGGTGGTTATATGAAATTAGCCGCACAAATTGTAAGTATCAATAAATGAAATATTGCATCCAAATTATAATAAATTGAAAACAATTTTGGTTTTAGCACACCATAGAAGCAAAATTCATGATCTTATGCAAAAATCTAGGGCTCTAAATTCAACAGAGTTCCCACAAAAGAGGAATTGAAGATTGCCTTCCAGCAAGGCTATGGAGCCATGGCTGAACACCTAAGAGTATTGACTGGGAAAACACAATCTTCCATTGCATCCGACACACAGGTAAATAAACTCAATAAAGTTTATTTAAAATTGAATACTTGTGCAATCTATTCAATATTAATTTGCACCATATAGTAATTACATGCCTATTTGTTTTAAACATTCAAGCAATGATAATACTACACATGACATTGGAATGCAACCTGGTGAGGGTGGAGTACAACGTGCAAATGAAGGTCATGGTGTGCATCCCTGTACTTTAGAGCATGTAGAGCATGATCAACATGTTGAGCATGATCAGGCTAGAGAAGATCAGGAATATGATGTGGCCCCCTAGGACAGTAAAGAGGACCACCTCTAAAGTTCTTTAAAACATATTTAATTACAATTAGTGTATTAATTAATGTAACATTCTCATGTTTCCAACTTTAGAGCATGTAAAGCATGATCAACGTGTTGAGCATGATAGGCTAGAGAAGATCAGGAACATGATGTGGCCCCATCAGGCAAAGAGGACCACCCTCATGTTCTCTTAAACATATTTAATTTCAATTGGTGTATTAATTAATGTAACCTTTCGTGTTTCAATTGTAGATCAAGATTTAGAGGGTGTTCAGCATGTTTAGCATGAGTCTATAAAAAAAGTTTAGGAACATGATATGGACCCATCGTAAAGAGAACCACTCTAATGTTCTTTACTATTGAAATACTTGTAATAATAATAAACATAATATCATCTTAACATTTCTTTCTATTACAAAGAGACTCCCATTGTAGTGGCGCCCACGTCATGAGCGTATTTAATTAGGCAATAATAAGATCATGAATGCAGGGTAGAACAACCAAAGGGGATAGGATATTGATTTAGAAAACAATACCCACTTCAGCTTTTATGTAGCTTTAAAAAGAAACAAAAAAAAGTGATTGTAATCATCATGACAAACTTTTCATATTTTTGATAATATGTAAAAACTGAAAGAATGAATATTATATGTTAATGAATGAATGTGAATATGTTAATTAATGAATGTTATATGTTAATGAATGAATGTTATATGTTATTAATGGATGAATGAATGATTAATGTTATATTATTGGGTATGGGGAATTGAGAGTGATGTGAGGGGGGGTAGGGGCCAAATGAGCTTCCACTGTCACATGGTTGGCCCTGTTAAGTAGAGAATATTAAACTATTCTCGAAACAAAGAGAAGCTCAATAAGGTAATGCACTTTTAAATATAAGAATTGCATCGTTTTAAGCATCAAACCAATATCTAGTCTATATGTATGATCAATCGTCAGTCTCTACGATGGTACATTTCCATGAATATTTTTTTTATAAAAAAATTACATTGCTTCATTGCAATTTCAATGAAACCCACCGACGATTCACCAAAAAGGTTTGAAAAAGCTGCTATAGCTATGATGAAGGTTTCAATGCTACTACTTGCCCATTTTGCTGCACTTTCGACGAATGTTTGGTGTTTTTTCAATGCTACTACTTGCCCATTTCGTCACACTTTCAATGAACTTTTGGTGTTCTTTCGATGCTACTACTTGCCCATTTCATCGCACTTTTGATGAAATTTTGGTATTGTTTCGACGCTACTACATGCCCATTTCGCCGCACTTTTGATGAATATTTGGTGTTGTTTCGACGCTGCTCCTTGCCCATTTCATTGAAATGACGATGAAGGTCTGATTTTGTTCTGACGCTACTCCTTCCCCATTTCGTTGAAATGGCAATGAACTTCTGGTGTAATACGTTGGTGGATACACAAAGTTTTCATCGATATTCTGATGAAAGCCCAAGTCATTTTATGATGCCGACGATTGAAGAATTTGCTCCATTATTTTGAAGTTTAATTTATCGTTGGCCTTTCGACAAAAAAATAGCTACAAAAATATTTTCGTGATTTTGTCGCTTGTCCGACAAAGATTTTTCAAACGATCGATGAACATCCATCAGAAAATGGCGTCAAATTCAGTTGTGTACCCATGCTACACATCCAAAGACTCTCAAATGTGCTATATTGTGCTTCCTTTTGCTCCAGGCTTCTTCTAGTGTTTTATTTATCATTTTTTTTGTTAGACATCTATTTAAAATGTATACAGAACATGCAACCGCTTCAACCCAATACTCATTTGGTAGATGTTTTTCTTTTATCATACTTTGAGTCATTTCCATAATTGTTCTATTCTTTCTTTGAGCTACTCCATTTTTTTAGTATACCTTGCTGTAAATTATTTTCTTATGCCATTTTCTTTGCAAAAATTCTAAAACTCATTTGATATATACTCACCACTTTGATGGGTTCTCAGTGTTTTGATATAGTATTCACTTTTTTTCTCAACTTTTGCTTTTAACTCCTTAAAAACAAAAAATGCAACCGATTTGTATTTCAAGAAATAAACCCATACTTTTTTACTAAGATCTGTTGCAAGGTGTGATCCTTGGTCTTCCTTGCATCACTAGCAATTGGGTTTGTGGCATGGTCTAACCGCCTTTTGTGGTTCTTAACCAAAGCTTGTATCATGCATTGAAAGGCCGATCTTTTGGTGCAACGACAAGTCCAACAATTGGTATTAGAGTTGGTCATAGGTTCAAACCCCTCACTTGTGCTGGGGGGATTGTTGCAAGGTGTGACCCTTGGTCTTCCTTGCAACACTAGCACTTGGGTTTGTGACATGGTCTAACCACCTCTTGTGGTTCTTAACTGAAGCTTGTATTGGGCATTGAAAGGTCGATCTTTTGGTGAAACGAAAAGTCCAACAAAATCATCAATAAATGTTAAGAAATAAAGTTTTCCACTTATGGATGGTGTTTGCATAGGTCCACAAAGGTCTGAGTGCACTATCTCAAGTGGATGCTTTGCTCTATTAGATTCCCCAACTAGAAATTTTTTCCTATGTTGCTTTGCCAATATGCAGCTCACATGTCTTAAGTGGCTCTATCGGTGGCAATCCATAGAGGTA
>VDFB02160642.1:71500-121011 GCA_007258455.2 Sequoia sempervirens | reverse complement strand
GATATATCTCATGAATGTATAGAGATTTATATGGATGATTTCACTACATATGGAGTCACATTTGAAGAAGCACTGGTGAATTTAGAAAAAGTATTAAAAAGGTGTAGAGAGTAAAATTTGTCTCTAAACAGTGAAAAGTGCTTTCTAATGATGGAAGAAGGTATTGTTCTAGGTCATCATATTTCAAAGAATGGAATTCAGGTTGAGCCTACTAAAATTGAAGTTATTCAGAATTTACAAACTCCTGCAAAACAAAAAGATGTTAGAAGTTTTCTTGGTCATGCAGGGTATTATAGAAGGTTTATAAAAGACTTTAGTAAAATTGTCAGTC
Source organism: Sequoia sempervirens (assembly GCA_007258455.2). Taxonomy (NCBI): domain Eukaryota; kingdom Viridiplantae; phylum Streptophyta; class Pinopsida; order Cupressales; family Cupressaceae; genus Sequoia; species Sequoia sempervirens. The sequence continues at coordinate 120,680 of VDFB02160642.1, read as the reverse complement.
CACTTTATGCTTTGTTAACAAAGGATTCTCAATTTGAGTGGACCGAGGCCTGTGAAAAATCCTTCCTGCAGCTAAAGGACTTGCTTACCAAAGCCCCTGTTCTTCAAGGTCCAAAATGGAACCTGCCTTTTCACATACATGCTGATGCATCTGATTTTGGTATAAGAGCAATTTTAAGTCAAAAAGAAAATTCAATTGAGCATGCTATCTACTTTATCAGCAAAAACCTTCAAGGTTCTGAGCTCAACTATACTGTTACAGAAAAGGAATTGCTTGTAGTAATATATGCTTTGAATAAATTCAGGCATTATGTCACAGGTTATCAGATATTTGTCCACACTGACCATGCAGCAATCAAGTACCTGATGAACAAACCTGTCATTTCTGGTAGATTGGCACGATGGCTCCTGTTGTTACAAGAATTTGATATCACAATCATTGACAAACCAGGAAGAGCTAATGTTGTAGCTGACTTTTTATCAAGACTTCAATCAGCTGCATCTGAGGAACAAGAGGTCATTGATAATAGATTTCCAGATGAACACTTATTTTCCATTGTTGCATATACACCCTAGTATGCAGATATTTCTGATTATCTGGCAGCAAACAGAATACCAGCTCATTTTTTCCCAAAAGAAAAGAAGTTGTTGATAGAGAAAAGTTTCAACTTTACCTGGATTGCCAATTGTCTGTTTTATACTGGCCCTGATCAAGTAATGCGAAGATGTGTAAGAGAAGATGAGACTTATGATATCTTGCATGCCTGCCATGATGAACCATGTGGAGGGCATTTTGCAGCAAAAAGAACAGCAATGAAAATTCTTACAACAGGGTATTACTGGCCAACATTACATAAGAATGTTGTGGCCTATACAAGGAAGTGTGACAGATGCCAGCATATGGGAAGACCAACTAAGTCAGATGAAATGCCACTATATCCGCAGGTAATAGTCACCCCTTTTGATAAATGGGGGATGGATTTTGTGGGACCAATTGATCCACCATCAAATGGAAAGTCATATATTCTAGTTTGCACGGATTATGTCACAAAATGGGTCGAGGTAAAAGTTATGACTAATAATGCCTGAGATAACAAGGTTGCTAAATTTTTGTATGAACAAATTTTCACAAGATTTGGAGTTCCCAGAGAGCTTGTAACTAATCAAGGAGCTCAGTTTACGTCAAATCTGATCACTGCACTTATGAATGACTATAGGATCAAATCCAGGAAATTAAGGCCTATCATCCCCTCAAGCCAATGAATTAGGTCCGGAGGTGGCAAATAGAAATTAAAACAAATCCTCACAAAGAGCGATTCTGATTCATAAGAAGGTGGAGTAATAGACTTCACAGGCGGTTTGGAAACTACAAAACTACGCAGAAAACAACAAATTTGGGTTTTACACCTTTTGAGTTGCTTTATGGAAGCGGCTATATTACCCGATGAATTTGAACATAAAACTTTTGAGGGGGCCAGTTCTTGAACTCAACATGGACTTATCCGAAGCACAGAAGGACCGTCTCCTGCAGCTAAATACTTTGGATGAAATGAGAAAATCTGCCCTGCGGCATACAGAAGTAATCCAACAGCAAAGAAAGAGATGGCATGATCAGCACATCAAAACCAAAAAAATTTCTGCTGGAGATTGGGCTTTGTTATATGATTCCAGGTACCAAGAAAACCAGGGTAAACTCACAACACGCTAGCTTGGCCCCTATGAGGTTGAAAATGTGTTTGACAACGGAGCTGTGCAGCTGGTCACAATTGATCCAGTCCGTTTCAAATTGCTCGTCAATGGCCACCGACTCCGACTGTACCATAAGCCAGTTTCCAAGGAAGACTTCATGAAGCAGTTCATTCAGGTTCCTCCCGCTACTCTTCCTGCAGCCGAAGGCTCTGGCCTTTCTCCTGCAGCGTTCCTCTAATTTTTAAAAAGCATGCCCATAATAAAGGTTTTCTTTTTAAGAAAACCCTTTTTCTCCATTTAAATTTATCGCCCCCACCTCATTTCTTTATCTTCCATCCATCCATTCCATCCATCCATTTCATTCGTACATTTCATCCGCCCACGTCACCCGTCGACTTCATCCGTCTGCATCAACCTTAATTCAGATATCTTTCCAACTTGTCAATTCATGCAGCACCGTCATCTTTCTTCACACGTACGTGCAATTACTAAAGGTACACCATATCTTTTCATATCGCATATTTGATTTATTTCATTCCATTCAATTACTGCTATGCATGTACCGGTCATTATCACCCGAATCTCTACCTATTTTTTAGTACATGTGAGGACACATGTCATCTTTTAAGTAGGGGGCGGGGTAATTCATCGTTTGAAGCCTGTCTTTTCGCCACTGCCATAACTGCAAAATAATCTTTCTTTAATATATTTCTGGTACTTTCCAAACGTGATTGCATGACCTTCTTTAATGCATCTTTTTCTTGCAAACTACGATTAAGAATGCTTGTTTAAGAAAGTTCATTTTTGGAAAAAAAGAAAGAAATGTGGCTGCCTGACGGGGAAAAACCAGAGCAGAAAAGGAAATAAAGAATTTGAATCTTCAGCAAAAAATTGAGTTCAGCTAGAAAAACTGCAGACATGGGTGGTCAGTTGGTACGACATGAGCCTGTAGCTCATGAATTGTTGTTGCAAAACCCACAGACAGCCCAAGCATTTAGCCTCTGTGGATGGTTAAATTATTTTCTGAGTTTAAATGATTTTGATGAGGAGGTTGTGACAGAATTTTTGAGAACACTTTCTGAAGGGGAAGCCACCGTATGGGGTCTAACAGTTGTTGCAACTGAAGACAGAATTGCTGAGGTAACCGGGATCCCAGCCGTTGGAGAAAACTTTTCTTCAGATGCTGCAGCTGCAAGGGCTGAATTTTTGATGCATGCTGATGGACCGCTGGACATCTCCAAGCAAGGATGCAAGCGAGTGTCACTACCTCTTCCATATTTAGAGTATGCCACTTATATAATGAGGTATTTAACCTGTGAAGGCCATTTTTCTTATCTGTATTCACATCATTTTAAATTATTAAGCCATATAAGGTATGGGTTGGCTGTGAAAGTTCTGAATTTCTTGTTAAAGTTTTTAGAGCAAAGTGCCCATGGAACTCAACAAGGGAAAGATAACTCTGTCACTCATCATGGCCTTATTAAATTGCTTATTGAGCACTCTTTGAGAGACGTTTCACCTCTCTCCTGGCAATAATTTGTTGCCCAAAAGAGTTTACAACCTCCACAAGCCCCCAGGGTAATTACCCCACGGCCTCAAAGAAAGAAAAAAGAAATTGCATCTACTAGTGGAATAGGGCAAGGGTCATCTACTCCTGTAGCACCCGATCCTGTAGCTATCACACTGAATCCTCTACTAGGGTACAAACTAGGTCTGCCGCTAGGAGGGAGAAAAGAAAATCAAAGGTAGGAGGGTCCCCAGAATCTGACCCTCGTTCTCAGAAAAGGCAATGCTCCTCTCCTGTAGCACCTTCCCCTATAGCAGATTCTCCTACAACAACAGCTGTTGATATTACCATGTCACCATCATCCTCTGGTAGGGCAGAGCCCCCTGAACAAACAAGAAAAAGAAAAGCTACCGGAACACCCCCTGCAGCCACATCAATACCAAGAAAGGTTTCCACAAGGAAACAATTTAGGGCCTCCCCTGTTTCACCGCAACCTGAGGTGATTGTAATTTCAGAAGGATCTGTTGAATCTGAGTATGCTGCTCAGAGTTCGGTCGTTCTTGAAGAGGAACAAGTAGAGACAAAAAAAGTAGGGCATAATGGGCATGAGTTGCCAAGTCTTGATGATCTGGTTAATGCTGCTATGCAATTCTCGGAGGAAGCTCAGACTTCTTCACCGCAGCAACAAGAAGAATTTATCCTGCAGCAAGAACAAGAACAGGCTGAACAACTAAATGTGCCTAATGAAGTTATATTTCATCCTGCAATGTGTAAAGCCATTGTTGTGTATAGGAGGACCTTTTTAATTGAATTTCTGGAATTTGTTAAAAATAATTGGGAAATAGTTACACTGCAAACTGTGACTTTTCGACACATTTCCCAGACTGATATGCAACAAAGTCTATGGAAAATAGAAAAGAAGAAATTGAAAAAGAAAATTGAAAATCAGAAACAGGAAATTGCTGAATTAAAAGCAAAAATGGATGAAATGCTAAAGGTAACTGGTCAAATTATGGAATGCAGACCGCCACCCAAAGTTTATGCTCTGTGCCTCAAAGAACAGTTTTTATGGTTTCAATTGATGAGAATTTCTAGAAACCAAGACCCCATAATTCATTCTGCCAAAGAATTTTATGAAGCATATCATGTAGCCCCTAACTGGTTAAGGAATTCTCTGTGTGAATTTTATTTGCATGGCTTTTTAATACCACTTGAAACAGAATAGAATCCTCTTCCATACATTGGTGATATTCATTTGAGAGCATTCATGTCATGGGCAGCAAATGAGGTGAATTATGGCAGACAGTGGGAAACGTATGAGGAAATTGAGAAAACAGAGCATGTCCCATTACGCTCTCAAAGTTCAAACCCACATGCAATGCTGAAAGATTGGTTTGCATTGACATATGGTATTAATAATGTTTCAGCCAGAGCAAAAATATTTGACATCAGAAAGCAAGTATATGATGAATTCCAGGCACAGCAATATTCATTTTGGAGATTAGCATATACCAGAACTGAGAAAAGATGGGAAAAATTGACTATTGGGTTAAGAAAGTCAGAACCACATGGTCCCCTCAACTTTACAGCTGCACTCAAATGAACCAGCAGATATATTCAATTGGAACTCTAAACAAGATTTGAATTGTGGCTGCCACTGACATTCAGACCCCCTGTGCTAATGTGGCCCTTGTATTCTCATCAGGCTACAAATCTTAACAGTGAATTAGAAGACCGCAGATATGAAAGGTGCCAGGATTTCAGAGGATTCTATTACAGGTTTGGACATCCATTCCAGAGTCATGCAGCCACTACTGACTTCAGAGAAATCACTAGAAAAGTTAATGTTGGAGGACCAGCATTGGGCTAAGTAGGGGGCAGTGATGAGCCTAAAATATGCTCATAATTTGATGATATGATAAACTTTTAAATGATTTCCATTTTGTTATTTCATGGCTGTTTAAACTTTGATGAAACCTTTTATGGGGATATCCTGTAGCAAGACACTTTTATATTCCTATAGCCTATTGTGTTGACTTGATTGCATTTATTGCCTGACTCAGAAATGGTGGTATATAAATTATCTGATTTTTAAATGGTGAAATAGATTTGATAATGTGATTAATGAATAGATATAAATTAGCTATGTACCATATGCGCACTCTTCTTGCGTTTTTACCTTTTGTTTTGAGTTGTTGAAGAATGATAGTCAAAGCGTAGCCCGATCACCGACTATGATAAAATCCATTTCTGCCGCGACTTTGAAGCTCATCAAAGACTCTTTGACCGAAACTGATTTGGAAAGATTTTTAATGAAAATTCAATCTAGAGAGAGTGGAGCGCTAGATTCTCTCTGAATCGAGTTGAACACATAAATTCATTTATGAAGTTTGTTCCTTGATTCAGGGATATACTTTACTTCCACGTCTTTCTTTGATGAAGTTGGTTAGTTAGTTGTTCTTCTAATTTAAAAAATAAGATACTCCTCCTGCGCGAGGTGGTGATAGAAGAGAAATAGAATGAGTAATAGATGATTTTTAGGTAAGATAGAAACAGAGTAGCAGAGATCATGTAAGAATCAGTATGATAATGAAAGACAGAATCTGTTTGACCAGAAGTAGAGTTTGTTGTTAGTTTCACGCCAACAAGACAATATATTTCATTACGTCTTCATGAATAAAAGATCGATAAAGTTAAAGGTTAAAGCATTTGTATGTCGATAGATGCTTGCTAAGGGGGCCCACTTGAAGTAAGTATCTGTGGATTAATTAAGTTAAGATGTTCTTTTAGGTGATATCGATTGGCTTTCATCTTTTGAAGTTTTATACAAGCTTCGGTCTTGCTTTGCTCCTCTGACATAGAGAGTCCATCCCATGATTGTTCCCTCACAATATAAGACCCGGTCATGGTTTGTAACCCCGATGCATTAGGCTGACTACGGTTTTACATTTTAATCAAGCATAGTTGAGTTAAAAAAATTTGCATTACCATTCTGTAGCTTAGATAGAATTTCTTTCCAGTATGTATTTTTGCTAAGATTTGACTAAAACAAATTCCTAGTGCATATACTTTGCTACGCCATTTAAAGTCTACGTCCCCTGGTTTGACAAGTAAATGAACGTCCACAGAAAGATATTAGTCACCTGTCGGAATGTCCAATTCCCAGGAAAGTTTCACTGTGATATTCATATCCTTTTGTGAGTGCGAGCCAGAAACAATCACAACTTGCTTTGATATCATTTGATGTAGTCATGATCGAGGTACCTTACTAGACTTCTCAATCACACAACCAAATACATTAGTCAAATACAAAATAAGGCATACAAAATAATTGATATCAAAACCATAAGGTATGGAATGAAAATTATTACAAGAGTACAAAATAGATTATTCTTGATCTCTATCACCATTTTACAACTTTCCAAATATTCCTAAAATGTGTGCATTGATTTCCCTTTTATCAATTGGTGGATAGGAAGTTGAATCGAATTTAATCTTGGCAATTACAACCACTGAATTTTTTTAGAAATGTTGAAGTATAGTAGCAATTTGAAATTCTACAAGTGTAGAAACAAGCTAAAAGTCTATAGATGTAAGATGCAAGTGGAAGATCTACAAACGGCTAGATCAAAACCAAAAAAATTGCTTCAAGTTTAGTCAACTAATAAAACTCTGTAGTTGTACATGGTGATGTCATCATTTTCTAAGGTTGACTTATTTCGTGCTCACATCATCATTGAAACTATCTGTTTGAATCAATCAATTAAACCTTTAAAGGTTCAATGCACTCGATTATATTTTCAATGTTTAAATTGTTATGAAAAACTTGTAGACTTTAGAAAGTTACGAATTATTGAAAGAAGCAAATGGACAAGTAATTCCTGTAAACCAAATGATTCAAAAGTTCCCACAAGTGCAAAAGGACCCATCAATACAAGTTTATGTAGAGGAAGTCATTGGAACTAACTAAAAGTAATTGGGTTGATACAAGGGAATCCACTTCACTTGATGAAGAGATTTTTGCTAATGCAGACAAACCTTTTAGTGTCGGTTGTGTGGCAAAGCACATCAAAACCAATCAAATAAATTGGAAGATATTATAATTGACCGGTTTAACATCAAATCTCCACTAAATCTCAAAGTAGACCAAACATCTGCATAACACAAGTTTAACAGCAACCCAAAATTATGCAAACCAATAATAAACCTAAAACCCACAAAGCCCTAACTTAGCCAAAATTTTATCCGATCTTCATCAAATTTGACCTACAAATACCCATTAGGATCCTCTACAAGGTGATATAATTAGTTTGCTCAAATTATTTTTGTAAATCTTCTTGAAACAACTAGCCAATTTACCAATACTACCAAAAAACAAAAGAAACAAAACAAAAAGGAAATATTTTTAGTTGATGTAGAATTTCCTATGGACCTAGATGCTCCATCACTAAGAAAATAATATTTCACACTAACCAAGGCATGGGACAAAAACTATGCCCATTTGATATATTTATTCTCAATGATCAAGGCATGGGACTTAAACTTATATGTATTTTATAAATGTATGCTCTGTAATCTAGGGTAAAATTCAAGTTGAGGTAAAACACATCAAAAATAAACCTATAAATCCATAAACCAACAATAGAGAATTATCCAACATAAGAAACATAAACATGAAGTAAATATTACCTATGCCATGGTTTCTTGACCTCCATTGTCCTTCTCCATTTTACTTGAATGTACTTGATTCCCTCATATTAGAGTATGCAATAGTAGCCTAATGTCTATGATAGAAAAATATTGAAGATAGTAGTTGTCTCACTAACAGCATGTACTTGTGCATGAACTAGATTAATAGAAATGACAGTGATAGGTGTCTTTTATAGAAAGAAAAATGTCAATGAAGGGTTGAGATTTGATGTCAATAAGATATGTCAATTAAAGGCCAAGAATGAAAGTTGTAGTATGAAATAGGGTTAGGGATAAATTAGGGAAATGACAAGAAATGAGTGGCTAAGATTGAATTATAAAATCATTCAATCAAAGGCTGAAATTAAATGAGATGTCAAGAGATAAGACTGGTACGGATAATGAGGTTGGTATAGAAAAATAGGTTGTAGGAGAGATTCAAATAATTATAAAATAATTTAATTGAGAGGGAAATGAGTAATTAAATAATAAAAGCATTATTTAATTAAAGAGGACATGTGATGGGTTGACTTTTAAATTCAATAACAGTTTAATTCAAAAGTGGGAAGAAAATGATAAATTAGTAGACAATTAAATAAATAAAATTTATTTAATTTAATGACAGGAAAGGCTAATGAATAATTAAGTAATTAAAATAACTATTTAATTATAGTAGAAAGTGATAAATAATTAAATAAATAAAATTTATTTAATTATAGAAGACAAGGACATTAGTGACATAATTAAATAAATTTATTTAATTACTCAAAAGAAGAAATAAAAAGATAGAAATGAATTAATTAAATTATTTAAATTATTTAATTAATAGAAGACTTATGACATTAGACAATAATTAAATAATTAAAATTATTCAATTATCAAGGATGAAAGGGGAGTCAACGAAAAAAATAGAGTTTGCAGGCCTAGGACAATTTTTAGTGTCTACATTTTTCCCCTCTTTGATACAATGCAGTATATCGCGTTATGTCAAAGAAAATTTGTCAAAACATGCCTCGGTGTAAGCAGGGTGGACCTATTCCCCCATAGAATTTTTTTGCAAATTTTCAAAAAAAAAAAAATTGAAAATTGTTCTAATAAGTCAATTTGACCACCAGGAATGCGTTGGTGACAAAAGATTTGAGTTTTAGGACCTTTAGGGTAGCAAAAATTAGGTTTCAAACCTCCCAGAGAGTGCAGCCAACACAAACCCTAGTGCAAACCCTAATTTTGATTGCTTATAAATAGAAATTTGAGTGGGAAAATGACTCATTTGTGCATTTTGAGTTTGGAGATTGGAGAGCTCTGAGAGAGACTAGCTACCAAGATGTATTTTTTGCACATCAAGCACTGTGGATATTGCGTTTGCACCTTTTGATGGCCAAAGGGCACAGAGGACTCGGTAAATACACCTTGCCTACTTCATCATTTTCTCATTTGTCATGCATTTTTAGGGTTTAAAATTCTAACAGGTAGTTTCGGTGAAATGCATTCACCACAATTGCCATTGTCAATGATGCATGCGACAACGGTTCATCACAATTGTCACAATGTACTACAATTACTAATTGCTAAGGTAGGGTAGGGGGTCAAATGCGGTGTGGCACAACGGCAAAGTGCATCGCATTTGCTTCTTGCACTATACCTGCTGATAGGAATGACTCATACAACAAAATGATTTGCATGTGCAAGGGGAAACAACGCATGTGCAAGAGTGTGACATAACTAATTGGGGGTTGACTGCAAGTGACCTTGGTGACGCATTTGCTGAGGCGTGTGACACAAGTGTAGTTGTGCGATGCAAATATAAAAAAAATGACACATATGATTTGTGTGACACATTTATCAAGCAAAACGACACAATTGACTAGTTAAAGTTTTTCCCTAGTTTAGGATGAAATGTCTTATGCAATTTAGGTCCAATACGTCTAATTAGGGTTTTGAATTGACATAATGACCTTTTCTTGTAACCACAGGTTGTTCTTGCCCCTATTTATACTTGGGAGGTGTTAGCATCAACTTTTTGACTGCAAGATCAGTTATATGGCATTGAGAAAAGAATCAATTGATGCATCTTGGCGTGTACCATGTGACATACATGCCCATTGTAGGGAAAATAGGGATTTTTTGACTGCACTTGTGAAGAGGTGGCACTTTGAGACATGCTCGTTCCACTTCCTGATAGGAGAGGCAACCATGACTTTAGAGGATGCGTATAGGATATGGAGGTTGTCGATTCGAGGAGAGTAGGTCAGGTATGATCTAGAGTGAGGATATCGAGCGCTCAAGTGGCACTATATAAATGAGGACATGGTGGATACGCTAGTAGAGCGATATGAGAGATATGACTACATTCTATGTACTCTAATCACTAGGCTCATTATTCCAAATCACAGGGGCCATGGCTTTCTCATCAGATGGGGTGAGATATTGGCAGAGATGATGCAGCATGGGACCGTCTATGCATGGGGACCTTGTTTACTGGTGATGCTATATTTCTAATTACATGGCATTGCATATCGAGATGGTCATTATATGAGCTGCGGGGTGACCTTATTGATGGTTTGGGCATGGCATCACATCGCAGTGTTCCATCCTCCAATGGGTCGATAGCTAGGAGATGGTATGCTATATGTTTATCTATACGGTGGTATAGTGACTCAGACTCATGTGGGGGATGCAAGGTATTGGTAGCATGGGATTGATGTACTAGCCAGCTTCATCTAGAGGCCATATAGGGATTTTCAACAATGGGCAGACGAGGATTATCACCTACCATGGTGTAGATAGGCAAGGTATCTGATTGGATGGACATTCCAATCCTAGCACATTATTGAGCAGTATTTTCTAGAGGGGTCAGGAGGCAGTTCAGAGAGGCATAGGATGTGCCTCGAGTGATAGTGGAGCTCGCACAATCATCGCATGAGGTACACCCATGGGGGAAGATGATTTTGGTGGCTATGACAGAGTAGGTGATAGGCGCACTGCACCTAGTGCAGTGCAAATGGAGGGGTGGTGCAGTTGATCCAGGTACCAGAGCTAAGTATGACACCTGGTGGGCCAATCATAGGCTTGATCCATATATAGATTTGAATCAATGCACACCTATAGAGCATCGAGGTAGGGGCCCACAAGGCTAGAGAGGGGGTCGAGGATAGAGAGGAGATGGTGGTCAAGGGGACGAAGGGAGAGGAGATGATGGTGGATATAGAAGGGGAGGGAGAGGAGGATGTAGAGACAAGAGGATGAGGACTAGGAGATAGCAGGTGGTGAGACAATTATCATCGATCTGAGAGGAGGGGGAGGAGGAGAGGTTTCAGAGGAGAGGGAGGTAGAAGAGGAGTGATAGGATGATGTGCCACTTCTTGAGGTGGTACAACATGATGTGGAGATAGAGGAGGTCGAGATGGAGGAGGGGCGTCAGGAGGAGGAGAGACATGAGGAGAAGGAGATGGGAGAGGCTGAGCAGAACTTCCAAGAGAGGATTATCATGGATGTGGATATGGAGGTGGGACTAGAGGAGATATCGATCGAAGGAGGAGATGGATCGATGGATCGGAAGATATCTGATCTTCAAGCATGGTTGGACCAGGCCACATCCAAGGATTTAGGCATTGGAGGTAGAGGTGGGGGCATTGTGGATAGAGAAGGATGGTCTATGGATAAAGAGAGATACAAAAGTGATTGGAAGACAACAGGAAGACCAACGGATCATAGACTTCATCACTACTTGTAGTGAGTCCTCAAGAAATATGGCCAAAGAGATTGAAAGGTTTAGTAGGAGAGAGTAGTACTATAGGGATTTGTATGAGGCCTAGATGCCACCCGAGAGGAGAGCATTGAGTGCCTCGGAAGCCTTGAGCAATGGTATGTCTCATAGCAAACATTCCCATAGCAGGTCACAGAGAAGTAGTGGAGTTTCAAGGTCGATATAGTCAGGGCCATATGATAGGCCATCCTTAGAGCATAGGTCCTTAGGGTCACCATGATGATCACCACCATGGTGGCCATCACCATGGAATTCATCTTTCGAGGAGCATGGTAGCTCGGGTTAGAGAATATTTTGACATCATATCAGGACACTTTATATTTTTTACCATCAAGCCTATGAGCTCCATTTTTGGGATACATCTTGAATTTGTACTGTGACACCTTTTTGAGTGATATATATGATATGATTTTGGTGGTGATTTATATGGGATGTGTTCCTATGTTATGCATTTATGATGTTATATGATGGATGATTATGCATTCTATATGATTATGCAATGATGCTATATATTAATGCAATATGATGGATGACTAACTTATGTTTATATATGATGCTTAGATGATAGATGGATGTATTTGATGTCATGATATTATGTATGTGAATGTTATGGTCATGAATTTTATGTGAATGCATTATGATGTATGTCGGAATGATATGATATGATTATGCAATGTAGTATAACATATATTATGGTTGTGTAATGCAATGTGGTATGTTATGAAACAATGTTATGCAATGCTTATAAAATGCCAATGCAATATATTTTATGTGATAAATGATAAGGGAGTATGATTATGATGTGATGTGAATGTAATGTCATGCTAATATATTATGATTGAAAGATATTATGTGAGGAAATTATAATGCCATATGGATACACTTTATGTTTTTGTATTTTCTCATGCAACATAAGTGAACTAATATGATGATGCCTATTATGATAATGATATATACAATGCTTCCTAACATGATTATGTATGTAGGATCTTTTTTTGTGTGTCACAAGACACTGTCAAGATGTGGATAGAAGAAATGTTAGTGTGGAAGATATGGATGTCAGCATGGCATTAGTGGAGACAACTTAAAGATGAATATTTTGCTATGCAAGGCTTTGCATTTAATCAGTATTGGGTGGAAAAATATGACAAATGGACAATAAACACTATGGTATAAGATAGGCCAAGGTGTGCAAAGTGATCCATTTGCAAAAAACAAATAGTCACAGATAAGGAATGTCCTAACTCATACTAAAGGCAAAGTTGCCCCAATATTTTTTCCAAGACACTCCATAGATAGCAATAAAAAAAAAAAGATAAGTCATAATACATCATCACCCCTCTAAATCCTTCATGGGACATCCTTGAGGTAGCTAGTAATGTGACCCAAAAGATATGACAAAATAGACCACAAAAGTCAACATCCATTCAAAATTATTGACTAAGTGAGTGATAGGATGAATATTTGACAAGGCCTGGTTTTAGGAGAGGAAACATGCCCTATAAGATGTCAAGTCTAGTTTTGATCATGTGACTACCTGTATAATGGGAATGAAAAAGTTTGATAGTGACAATGTCTGATTGGCAGGAAGGACGCATCATGTATCAGACAAATATTTGACTGATCTGATGTTTGACTAGTTTGATGTTTGAGGTTGATTTGATGTTTGATTGTTTTGAAAATTGATTGATTTGACATGAAGACTTGTTGGATATTTTGTCTATTGATTTGTGACTTGTTTGAGGTTTAGATGACTGTTTGTGTCTAGGTTGACTATGTCCGATTTATTGTGACTAACTCGACAAACCCTAAAGGACTGACCTAGGTGGCCTCGGGGGCTTATTGATAGATGGCCTTGCCTACGTAACAATGCACAAAGACCTCGTAGTTTGACATGACTTGACTTTGTTATATTAACAAATGATTGAATCATGATTTGACTTTTATTCGACAAATTTGTAAAGGACTAACCTAATGCCTCGGGGGCTCATCGACATATGGCCTTGCCTATGTGAAGTCATAGAGGCAACATAGTTCAATTGGAATTGGACTAATATGACTGGCCTTTGACTTTGTTTTGGGGATTTTCGAAGGTTATTTTTATGTTTTTGTGTTTTCTAATATGTTTTATTTTTTTTGGATTTTTGATTTTTAATGATTTTTTTGTCTTTTTGAGGATATTTGATTTTTTTGTCTTTTTGAGAATATTTGATTTTTTGTCTTTTTGAGAATACTTGATTTTTTTGTCTTTTTGAGAATATTTGATTTTTTTTCTTTTTGAAGATATTTTATTTTTTTGTCTTTTTGGGAATATTCATTTTTTTTGTCTTTTTGATATAGTGACCTCCAACAGCAAGCATAGGATCCAATGACAACATAGGTCAAGTATTTCCCCCCAGTCTTGTTTGAGACCAATTTATTAGGGGTGAAATGGGATAGGTGTTATGGCAGATAGATATGGTAGGCAAAAAGATGCATAATCCCAATCGTTCCAGGACATGGAAAGGATACCAAGCATTATTATGGATGACAAGGAAATGGTGGAATATGGATTTGTTATGAATGAAGGGGAAATCCAGATTGAATGGTGGTATACAACAGAGTGAATATTGACTACACATGGTGCTTGTTTTCCAGGTTTTCACCAAAGTACTTATCCAAAGCGCCACCGAAGGATTTTTCACTATTGGACGGATTATTTCTCTTTACTATTTTCTTGATTTTTTGATTTTTTTTGTTGTCACGAAGACACCTGTTTGTCAGGCTTTCATCAAGGTAACAATTTTTATTTAAAAAAAAAAAAAAAGTTATGGCATAACTCTCTAAAGCTAAGTGTAGAATTGATAAGCCCCTAATTTGTAGACTAACATGATGATGCATTGGCTTTGTTTGGATGACTGTGTTAGATGAAGTGACCTAATTTGAATGAGGAGTGTAAGTGGAAAATATGAAGGATGATAGATGTGGCAGATGAAAGAGGCTATGGTATGATCCCCAATGTGCACACTGCATGATCCATCATGCTTAAAAAAAAAAGGAGTTTGGGTGACCGATGAGCTAGAGTACGTGAAGGGGTCATCATCAAAGGTCCATTGAAAAACATCACCAATGGAGGTTGAGTGATATGATAGATGTGTGAATATGGATGGATTTAGTGGGATGTATGGAAAGATTGAGAGTGATGAGGAGGGAGACTTTGGATCAAAAAGCTCTTCTTTTGACATGTTTCTTTGAGAGATGCCCCCATTGATTTGTGATGTAGAGGCATAATTGGAGATCGAATTTCGCTTGCTTTCATTTTGGAATTTTATTTTTGTCTTTGATTTGTCCAATAGCTTTTTTGTTTTTACTAGAGGAATTTTATTGATCTTCCTTTCTTTTCAAGATTTCTTTTGATTCTTGATCTCCTTTTAAAGGTAGTTCTTTCATCTGAGCTTTGCCCTTGTTATTTTCTTGAAATTTTATTTTTTGATCCATTTCTATGATGCAAATGGACTTAAGTGAGATGGGTGAGATGGATGGAGTGACAAGAATGTTTGGTAGATGAAATAGATTGGTGATGCAATCAATGGATTCTTCGGGACTATCCTTTTTGGTAGTGTTAATGTCAAAGGAAGCTTGCACATCCTTAATGATTTGGAAAGATAACTTAGTAGAGGAAACAGTAGGGGGTACATACCCTAACCCATGATGGTTGGAATGAATGGGTGGAGGTTTATAGGATGGAATGATGGAGAGAGTCATGAGATGGAGATGGATGATCTTGAATGGAAAAGATGGAGGTGTCATCAAGATGCTAAAACGTTTCAATCCAAGCACTGCCATTTGTTCACATACCTTCTGAAGCTAACTTGACATCATTGTTGGAATTCTGAACACTTTTAGCACCATTAGCATTGCTTCTTGTGGGAAAAATGTCCATACGGTATTCTCCACATCCCATGTCATGGACTTGGACTTTGGTGATTGATGGTGTGATAAATGAAGTGGATGACTTAGTCAAGTAAGATGGATCAATGTAGTGTGACGAGGTGGAGGATGAAGCTTCCTTATTGATAGCAACTTGGAATTGAGTAGTCACTTTCAGATTGTTGCAATATTGAAAGGGGTCAAGATCGCTAGCTATTGTTATTTTGGTGCCTTTGTGGGGAAACTTGAGGCATTGGTGGTAGGTGGATAGAATAGCTTTGATGGCGTGGATCCATGGTTTTTCAAGGAGGAGGTTATATGGAATGTCTAGGTCAAAGACTTGGAATGTGGTGTCCATTGTTGCAAGTCCAACTCTAATTGGTATTGTTATAATACCCTTGGAAGAGCATTTTTCATTGTCATAGGATTTGATAACAATGCTCTTTGTCATGTCTACACATGGTTTAGAGAAGCCTAATGCCTTAACCAATTTTAGGGTGTAAATGTTTAATCCTGCTCCACTATCTATCAAGACTCGTTTGACTTTAATTTTATGGATGAAGACTTCAAGGTGTAAGGGGTCATTATGATTGGTCTTTTGGGTTGAATAATCTTGGTCAAAGAAAGTGACATGATGAGTATTAGCCAAGTATCCCACCATCTCCTAGAAGCGATTGACATCAAGGTTAGTGGGAATGGTAGTGTCTTGTAAATACTTTTCAAGAATGGACCTATGCTCGGGTGATATATGCAACAACTCAAGGATAGAGATTTGTGTGGGTGTTTCCCCTAAATGGTCTAGTAAGTTATATTGATATTGTAAGGAAAGCTAAGGTGCGAAAAAACTCTCCTAATGCCAAAACCTCAGGGAAGAATGCAGATACACCTTTTAAAATTTCAATTACAATACAATAAGATACACATGAAAACATTTAACAGAAACAGAGAATTGAACACATACACAATTGAACACCAATTTTTACATGGGAAAACCCTTACGGGAGAAAAACCCACCACACCAAGAAAAGCTTCTTTGTATTACAGTAATGGAATTACATACAGAGATTAGACTCATCTTTCTGATGTCAAATTACAATAGAAACATTCACTGATCAGTCTTGTACAAAACAATAATTATAATGCTCTCAGACAACAATGAATTCACTCAGGGCGGGGGCCCTAGCTCGGTTGGATAAGTAATTTCGTTGCGGCTCTGCTGGTCACGAGTTCTAGTCTCCCCCCCGTCCCGTGGTACCGGAGGGCGTGTCGCGCCAGCGCCACCGGTCACGTTAAAAAGTTTACCAGGCACACTGCAGTTTATAGGGGGTCGTGCTACCCGATTCTTGCAGTCTAAAAAGAAAAAAAACAATGAATTCACTCAGAATAGATTCATGTTAAGAATCGAACAACTCTACACAGTTGTCTTCTTCACACTTTCTCAACTGTTCACCGAACTAACTGTTTACTATCCGACCCCTTTCGGATCATAGTCATTTTCCTCACAAACTATTCATCTTCCACATAGGAACAGTCGCAACTATTCAACTACCAACGGTTTGAATTCCGCTTCTCTCATTGGCTTAGAACACTCCACGTAGGACAAAAATTTGGTCAAAGAAGCATCGACAAGAGGAAAACCATCAGCAAGAGTTCTCACCAAAATTCCACCTCATCGAACTATTGATCCTTCCTTGTAGTCTCCACCATACACGTGTCCACATCTCGTGCGTTTCTAGAGCATCAAACTAGAATCTTCAATATTTGCTACAAGTCTCCCGGAACACTAAGTGTGGTCCCCACATCCATCAACTCATTTAATCTAAGTCATTCCCTGCCATCCCACAATGACCCCATCACACTGCTAAGGTTGATCACGATATCATAGGCTGCAACCATGTGTCCCATCAAATGACACCAAAGGGATGTGTTTTCTTTGATCATTGATCAATCACCGCTTGATCTCAATGGTTGTCAACTATTGTGTGATCAGAAGCTGCAAGGTCTTTAACCATTGTGAAATCACGGGCGACTACCACGTGTCTCAGTTGATACCGTCGAAGGAATAAAGGGAAGTGCCTTGGTAAAGAAGTCAGTCGATAACAAAGAACATCGGTAAGTCGGGAAGTTATAGAACTTTCAAAATCTGTGACAACAAAGAAGAAAGTTGGACAGTCAGGGAATTACAAAACTTTCTAACTCCACAACAAGGTTCCTAACTTCGGACTTCCAGCGATTGGCAGACAATAGAAGACATGAACAAAGGATAAACTCGCCAAGTAATTAACAGAGATACAAGCCAGCAAGTTGAGACATATTTTCCAATAGATATTTTTGTTGTTGCTTTGGGGGAGCACCTTGTACAGTTACTTTGGTTCGACGGGTATTTACAACACATTTTGGTTTTTTTTTACAATGATGGTATTTGACATAATTGTTTGCTGCTCAAATGTGATGGATGGTAGTGTAGTCATATTTGGCATTGGTATAGTTGGCATAATTATTGGTCTTGGAACCAGTATTGGAGACCTTTCCTTTTCATGGTCATGTAATGGATCCATAAAGACTTTATGGTCACTGTTATAGGTCTTTTGTTGTCCATTGACTTGTATGATAGTGTTTTCAATGAGGTCCTAAATGATGTTTTTCAATTGAATGCATTGCAAAGTTGAGTGTCGTTTAATTCGATGATAGTCATAAAAGGCATTGTTGTCCCACCATGAAGGTTTGAATTGCCCTGGGTCATATGGTTTTGCATCAGGAATTTATATAACTTTTTGTTGCAAGAGTTGCTTGAGGACCGATCCAATTGGCTCCCCTAAGGGAGTATACTTGCGTCTTGCAGGAAACTTCCTTTGGGATTTTTGTTCTTGCGTGTTTTGAAGGGTATTACTTGTTTGATTTGGAGCATGTGGTGGGTTGTTGGATGTATTAGGTCCCCTAAGTGTGATTATAGGACCAATGTGTATTGCCTTCACATCAACAACTTCGTCATTGGTGACATTTTTGTTGTGGGCCCAATATTTGTTCTTGTCATTTGAAGTGTTTTGGGCATTTTGTGTCTTTTTGTACATGTCTTAAGTTCCCCTTTGGAGATGAGGGCCTTCTCTAGGATGGTGTATTTTTCTATAAGGTTAGCGAATGTGGTGCAACAATGGGTTTGCAGTTGAAATTTTAAGCCTATGATCAAATTTTCCATGAACATGACAATCTTTTGTTTTTCAGGAATGTCAACAGAACAATGACTAGCCAAGATCCTCCATCTCTGGAAGAACATTATAAAGGATTTACCCTATTCTTGTTTAGTGTGACATAAGGTGGCAATGGTAATGTCATTTTCAATGTTAAAGGAAAATTGGGTGATAAACTTATCAGCTAGGTCATCCCATGATCGAATGCCTATAGGTAGGTGGGTGAACCATTCTAGGGCTTGTCCTGCGAGACTCTTAGGAAATAGTATCATCAAATATGTTTGTTTGAAAGCAATGTCAATCAAGGCTATGTGGAATTCTCTCACATGCTCAATGGGATTTCCTTTTCCTCTATACTAGGGTAGAGTTGGCATGATATAGTGAGGAGGAAAAGGTAGCATGTATAATGTCTTATCAAATGGATATGGGTGTAACTCTTGTGTAGAGTAAGTCTTTTTGTTTGATAATGTCATGGTTTCCACTTGGTTTTGCAAGGCTAGCATTTGATTGGCTAGGAAATCATATTGTGTGAGTGACATGTCCACGTAATTTGCAACTACCTTTTGATAAGGACCCATGTTCGTGTTTTGCAATCCAATGTGTTGGTTGGATGTGTTGGTGTTGGCATGTGGTGTGTTTGGAATGTTATGAGTGTATGTAGGGATTTGATTTTGGACATGTGTGAAAGTTGGGACTTGAGTTTGAATTTGAGAGATATGAGTAGTGTAAGTTGGAATGTGTGAGGTGTAGGTATTGGATTGCATTTGAAATGGATTGGAAGTATGTTGACCTTGTGTATTTTGGTTACCATATTGTGTGAAGGGCTCTTGTGTGTTTTTTTGAGGAATGTTTGAATTAGGACCTTAGGAAGTGTTGGTGGTTGATGTGTTTATGGGTGTCTTAGGTCCAAGAACATGAACCCTTGTCCTCTTATTTTTTCTAAAAGGATTTGATGACGAGGAACCCATAGCATGAGATGTTCCAAAGGGATTAAATGTGGTGCCAAAAGGTTGTGATTGTGTCATAGATTGTGTCATGGCTTGTATCATTGATTGTGTGCCAAATAAGGATGTGTGAATTGTGGTGGAATCTTGAGTTGGACCCACTTATAGTGGCATAGAAACATTTATTTGTGGGATGGAACCTTTGGAGATAGATGTGTCATGTCCTTGAATTTATTTTTTTGGTGGTGATTCTAGTCAAAGTGTATTAACATCAAATCCATGAGGTAGTTTTTCCCCACTATGTGCAATAATTTGGCTAAAAATATTTAGGGGTCTTGGGCCACTATTTCATCTACCAACCATGCCACAGTAGGATTTTGGGCAGTTGCTTCAATGTCTTCCTCAATCAATGGTGTTTAGATGTCTAGTTTTGTGAACCTTGTAAAAGGATTTGAGTTTTGTTTGTTTGGTGACTCATTGGAAGAAAATCCAAATCTCATGTTGCTAGTGGGATTGAAAATGTCATCCTCATTAGTGAAGTCCATTTGCTTTCTTTTCCTTTGTGCTCTTGTTTCTACCATAAAAGACTTGCAAAGGGAGGGGTCAATGTAATATGATTCCTAAGAGATGAAAATGTACGATATGACTATGACTAAGGATATGCAACTATATTTTTTGGATTTTTCAAGATATAAAGGGTGCCAAATGATAGTGTACCAAGATATAGAGTCAAAGTGACAATAGTCAAGATGCCAATAGGATAATGCCACAATGATCAAATTTATGGTATATCTATGTCTAAGGTATGCTAAATCTAATGTTAATGTGAAATGATGATGAAGGGTAATGGTAATATGACCTAAAATAATGACCAAGGTTATGAAACTAAGCACCTTATGGTAAACCTAAGGTAAGGTCACTAACCAAACTAAGATAGCCAAGGTGAAAATTTTGATTTATCAAGACCTCAAGGATGACAAAGACTATAATGATGACAAGTTGGCAAGGTGGTCTCAAACTAGCCTTCTGAGTTTAAAGATCCAACCTAAATGACAAAGGACTATATCAATTGAAAGATAAGGTCAAGATAAATCTGATTTTGTAACCATGGATTGCTCTAAAGTTTGATTAATTCCCAAAGTCAAGGTCTACAATAAGGTGTATGCAAGCCAAAATATGACCTAAATTTTGACCTATAACAAATGTAACCAATGAAAAGGTGAGGCAATGGATGGAATGAAAATGACAGGGCTGGTGATTGCAAGTCTATGATCAGATGACAATATTGTACTTGGGAATTGATCAAAAAGTGAAATGTTCCAGATTTCCCTAAAAAGTTCAACAACTAGCAATTGTGTCATTTTGAGTGTTAGATGCAGTGTTCTGGGAATCAATTATGTTCTTCTAGTTTTAGCATTTGCAATGTTCTGGGAAACAAATGTGGTTATCAAAGACAATTGCGGTGAATAGCTTGTTTTTGTCCTAAGTTGACTAATTTTGACTCAATTTTGTTCTAATTTTTATGAAGTCTGAATGGAAAACACTGTAAACAATCTGAAAACAATTGGGTTGGTTTGAATGTCAAAAAGTGTGTTCACAATGTGTATGTTCAGAGGTTATTCACCTCAAATTTCCACAAGTCTAACACAAATCAAATACAAATTACACACATAAAACACTTGTCTATCCTAAGGTCAATGTCCATTGGCGACACTCTTAGCCCACTCTAAGAATCTCCATCGACACAAGGGAGGGACACCCTTTTGGATTATGTATCACCTTTTTTCTATGAAAGTGGATGGATAGGGGCCTCCTAGAATGGAAGGATGACCCAACCACCCTCTCCTTGGAAATTTACAAGTTTGAACAAGTAACTTATGCTAATCCAAGGATTCTTGTCTCACTTAAGGGAGCCAAATCTTGGGTGTAAAAATCTTGAGGGTGTAATGCTACACCCTTACACTAAAAATGTTGCCAAAACTTAATCAAAAGGGTGCCCTCTAACTAGTTTGGTTATTAGTTGCAACTTGAGGACATACCTCCCAGTAAGCAGAATGGTTGGGCGATAAGGCTATTCGAAATCAGGATTTCCCCTATCCTTTTATATACTGGCCCGAAGGAAAAAATGATTGGAGTCACCAAGGAGTTCTTCGTACAGATGTGTCTCGCATTGGTAGGCCCCTCTAAGGGTAAAAAAAATCAAGTCAAACACAATATTTTTGATCTCAAAGATCACTCAAGGCACGAGGAGAGAGCATACACAATGTGTTTAACTCACACTAACATGGTGTTCATTAACCTTAATAAAACCAAATATGTGGGTGATGATGCAAATTTCAAGAGATGTTTTTGATTTTCAAGATCACCAAATGGTGCAAGAGAAGAGCATACACACCCCACAACAAAATGAAAAACCACAAGAAAGTGAAGACAACAGTTTATTTTAGGTCCCCAAATCAAAATGTGAGAAAAGACACTTGATGCAAAAATAAAAATAAAAAAATTAAAGCCAATTAGTGTAGAAATGAAAGTTTAATTTTAAGCCAAATGAATGTGATATGCAAGTTGTTGTAGATTTTAAACCAAATGAGTGAATATGCAAGTAGTGTTCATTTTAAACCCATGAGTGAAATAATGCCAATTGTTGTAAATTTTAAGCCAAATGAGTGTATAATGCAAGCTAATTTTAACCAAATGAGTATGGATGAACTAAATGAAATTGCAAAATGAGACAAGATAAACAAGTGATCAAATCCAAAATGAAAATGCATCCTTCCACCTATGCCACACACTACAGATTAGATATCGGTAGCATGAAAACCCTTAGACTACCAAATGCAAAGGACCTAATCTAAAAATTCCTACTAAAAGGGTATGTGTAGGATCATGATGGGCCAAAAAGTGGCAATATGATGGGTATTTGTAGGGTATGTGGCTGACGAATTTTTTTTTACCCAAAATTGATGAAATGAAAAGGGTTTTTAAAGGAGATTCTCAGCTTTCCACCAATATAAATTATGCTTTACTTTGAATTTAATAAATAATTATTATTCATTTTCTATTTGAATTATGACTAAAGTCCTGATTGAAAAACATCTATAGCTTTCGAACGGTATCATATTTATGGAATCCAAAACATGCAATACATTCTATGATTCACATACTATAGGATTAAAAAAGAAAAATTTAATTTCATGAAGTTTTGACCAAGTTAAGGTGGTTAGACATACGAGTTTTTATATTTTTTAAAAGTTGTAATAAAAAGGTTCATAATTAATTATTTACTTGGAAAAAAATTACAAAAAAATATGCATCACATTCGGACATGAGTCCTCTACTTATGTATAAAATCTTATAAAAAAATATTATCATTAAATTATTGTGGTTAGGGTGGTCAGATAGACAACCACTTCTTATTTTTTCCGTGAAATTTAAGTACTACTGCATTGAAATTTCAAACAAATTTTCACCGAGATAATTTTTTTTAAATAAACCTAGTAGTTTAGAAACTACATTCAATTTACTATAGATTCTATTCTTACATATTTTTGAAATAATATAGATAACTTATTCAAAATTTTATGTCAAGTTTCGTAACTCTGATTTTTCTAAATTTTTTGCCACTTAAGGGCCTGTTTTTTCCATGATGATCCTACACATACCCAAAATCTAGATTTTAAAATAAACAGGAAATTGTGTCGCAAGAAATAACAGTTGTAGCTCACTCGCTTTTGACAAATGTGGTGTAGGAACTAGTGACTAAGTTTGCAGAATGTTAGTGCAAATACGATGAAGTCATTAGTGATTTGCAGAATGTTGACTGTGTTGTGCAAATACGATGAAGTCATTAGTGATTACAGTGAAGCCCTCAACAATTACGACGAACAGACCTAAAGCTGCAAAAACACAAAAAATCTGACTAATCTCGACAAAACCAGAGAATAATATGATGCAATACTAATGTTAGATGAAAAAACCCAAAACCAATAACTGAAAACAAGAGAAAAATCTAAAAAATGGATGCAAACAATCAATGTTCTTGAGCTCTAAACAGTTGTGGTGAATCCCTAATCAGTTGTGTCACACGAACCTGAAGTTGCAAAACACCCAAAATATGACCATTTTGGTAAACCAAAGACTAGTATGATGCAATAATGATGTTATATGATAGAAACAAAAAAGAAAAAACTAAGAACAATAGAAAAAATTGAAAATAAATGCAACCAAATGATGTTCCCAAATTCTAAACATTTGCAACTTTTCGAATAGTGAATGTGGTGCACTAACTTTTGGCGATTGTGTCATTTGAGCTTGTGATTCCGGTGCAAACCTAAAAACTTCAAATTTTCTAAAAATTTCTGCAAGATCTTGTTAGCTTCATGCCAGGTTCACCAATGTAATCTAGGGTAAAATTTAGGTTGAGGTAAAACAACATCAAAACTAAGCCTATTAAGCCCTAAACCAATAATAGAGTACAATCCAACATAAGAGCATAAACATGAAGTAAATATTACCTATTTCATGGTTGCTTGACCTCCATTGCCCTTCTCCATTTTACTTGAATGTACTTGATGCCCTCATATTTGAGTATGCAATAGTAGCCTAATGTCTATGATAGAAAAATATTGAAAATAGCAGTTGTCTCACTAACAACATGTACTTGTGCATGAACTAGATTCATATAAATGACAATGATAGGTGTCTTTTATAGAAAGACAAATGTCAATGAAGGGTTTAGATTTGATGTCAATAAGATATGTCAATCAAAGGCCAAGAATGAAAGTTGCAGTATGAAATAGGGTTAGGGCTAAATTAGGGTAATGACAAGAAATGAATGGCCAAGATTGATTATAAAATAATTCAATCAAAGGTTGAAATTAAATGAGATGTCAAGAGATAGGATTGGAACATATAATGAGGTCGGTACAGAAAAAGTGGTGGTAGGAGAGACTCAAATAATTATAAAATTATTTAATTTGAAAGGGAAATGAGTAATTAAATAATAAAAGCATTATTTAATTATAGAGGACACATGATAGGATGACTTTTAAATTAAATAAAAATTTAATTCAAAAATGGGAAGAAAATGACAAATTAGTAGACAATTAAATAAATAAAATATATTTAATTTAATGACAGGGAAAGCTAATGAATAATTAAATAATTAAAATAACTATTTAATTATAGTAGAAAGTGATAAATAATTAAATAAATAAATTTAATTATAGAAGACAAGGACATTATATTTAATTAATAGAAGACTTATGACATTAGACAACAATTAAATAATTAAAAAATATTTAATAATCAAGGATGAAAGGGGAATCGCAGAAGAAAATAGAGGTAAAGGCCTACGACAATTTTTAGTGTCTACATGCTTATTAGGTTGTTCATATGTTTGTTTCAACTAAATGTTATTTATATTTCTAATTTCTTGTTCCAATATGGAAATCAATGTCCCTCTATCACCAAAGTCTCAAAGGAACATACTAAACAATGTAAGTAACCAAATACCAAATTTAAATTCAAGGGAACTACACTTCGTCACAAATATGAGTCCTTAACAAGCCTTAGATCTTTGTTTATTGAAGTTTAATGTAATAGCTTGAAATTGTAGGGAATATATTTAAGAAAGTTTTTTTTTTATTTTGTATTGCAAGTTCTTCACGTATTCTAACAACAAAGACAACTTTGCAATTATCTTAAGTACCAAAGTCATTCATTTGTCACAAGGAAGAGCCAAAAAGGATTATTTGATTTCTATAAGACATGGATAGAAAGTGGGATGACTTTGCAATTAAAGTGAGATTAATCACTTTTTGTGGAATGTGTTATTAAACAAACATGAATATCTCTACTAACAATTAGGGTCATCTGCTAAAGTAATCTTGTGTTATAAGAAATAGAGCAATGACTTCTAATGGAATAGCCAACTTTGAACAAACCCAAATTTTCTATGTTAACAATATTAGGGTTGGATGTTGGATTTATGATCTAAACTAAGAAATAGATAGTTTGAATAGGAATGAATTTCCCTAATTTATAAATCGTTGGAAGATAGACTCATCTCAGAATAGCTAGCATGCATGTAATATCAACCTCCTTCAAAATGGAATTTTCAAATTGCTAGATTGTGATAGAGTTTAATAGTTGTGTTTTTACAAGCTACTCATTTTATTAATTGCATCAAGATATTTCATGACATATTGATCATGATGTTAGTCCTTCCACAACAATTAAAGTAAAATTTTAATATAACCAAGACAACAACAATGACCACATGGTTGAGATAAATAGAAAAGTGAGCCATTGTTGAAGTAATCCACTAATGAATGAATTGGGGAGACTAAGGAGATGCACATGTAACATCATTGGTTAGCACTTAGAGTGTGCAAGATAGGCCAAGGTTGAGCCCACAAAAAAATCCTCAAGACATTGCTCTATTGTGAGAATGTAACATCGTTAGTTGTCCACTCATTTTTTCTTGTACGCTTCTTTCAATGAAAGCCTCACAAACTTTAGAATGATGCTTTCACTTATACGCTATTTTAAACAATGACACACACTTCTACTTTATTTTTCTTGGCTTCACACAAAAAGATATAGTCTTGCTTACACCATTATTATACAATTTTATAATATTGAAAAATTACGTCATTATTACATAATTGGATAATACTAAATAATATGTAATATTATATTGTCCACCAAAATATAAAATACATACACAAATAGTCTTCTAACTTATTTATTATACTATAACACTCTAATGTAATTTATTTAATACTGACCTAAGACTACCTATAGATACAATATAAATATATTGCAACAAACACAAGATGTTTTCCCTTATTGAATACTTTTTAATGAGAAAATTTGGCCACCTATTTAGTTTGTAACTATTCCTAGAGAACATTTTTATACAAGAGAAAAACCACACGGTCCACATGTTATGCCCACATGCAAGTGAGAAAATGTTAATCATCATGTTGAGATGACATTGTCTTCTCATTATTTAAGGAGGTTGTTTCCCTTGTAAGGTTGCATCCTTTTGTTTTCTTGTGTTTTCTTGGTGTTATGTCTAGACCATATCTAAAGATGTAAGTGTTGTATGTCTTATTCTTGAATTTCGGTCATTGAAAGTGGTAAATTTTTTTCTAAATACATATCATTTTATTTCAGATGTATTGTTCTAATATTAACATAATAGTTCAAAGGTTTTGACACATCTTTGAGGTTACATTTGTTGTTTTGATGTGGCTAATTAATCTTCTATTATAATAGATGTAGAAAATTTTAACACATCATATGGGATAAATGTGGATCAATAATAGGTCATTAAGGATATATATGGAAAACAATCCTTGACTTATTAGGAGGTCGTATGGTTATTAAGTAAAATAGTGATTTCCTCAGGCCATTTGGACAATAATGGTATATATTTTCATTCTACAATAACTTTAATGTTTCACTATATTATCAAATGGTTGTAAATAAATTGGTTGAGCACAATTGGTGAGGGTAATGATATGTTTCATGATTACGCCATTCACCGAAGTTCAAAATCCCAAAGGTATGGTATAAGGGATGAGGTCGAGACCGTGCACCCGACAATTTTGGCAAAATGCATACCCATCAATCTTTGGCTCTTAGTCAAAGAGGTAGCAATATAGCCTTGTGCTTCAATATCCTTTTCACTATATAAAATATTCCATAAAAAAGTAATTTCACTATATTTCTTATGGATAGACATGCTAGTCTTAAATAATGATTGATCAAAATTTTAATGAATATCTTTTTCAGTATAATTTATAGTGCATATTATTCTTTAAAATATAAAGAATTGTTATAAAATCATCATTCTAAAATTCTTTAATAAATAAATTTATAGGTTGTAAATTAATATCTACTTTAAAAATTCTTTAGCACTACTATCAGAGTTGATCCCTCAACCCCATAGCTCTTTAAGATAACCTGCAATCAGACAACTATCACAGAGACAGAGAGAGAATCCAACTATGGAAGCCAAAGGCAAATTGATCCAAAAAGATGAATGATATTGATTGTGCAAGTTGAATAATGAATAATGATGAAATAAAACCTTATAAAGGAAACCTAAAAGCTAATAAAGAAACATAAGGAAACCCTAGGTGAGGATAAAACTAAATCATGGCATCTGTCCTAATCATATGACTTGAGACACCAAAAGGAACATAAACTAAGTAAGCTTAAGCACTAGAGTATTAAATTACTCCAACATCCCCACTTAACTACAACTTAGGAAGAAGTTAAAACCTCTAAATGTGAATGCATGAAATGCAAATGATGAGCCGACAACAAAGGCCTAAAGAGGTACCCTTGTACAAACAATCTCTCACAAACGAAGAAAAGGAGAAAAACCAAATGGCAGAAAAATCTTCTCCAAAAAATAAAAATACAAGATGAAAGACTAAGAAGCCTCCAAAAAAATGTCCTAAAAAGAATAGGAACATGAAGAACATTAGTAAAGCAAAAAGTTGTAGACAAATATCAAAAGATGACTGCTATAGTGATTGAATTGTACATCACTCTTGTTTGAGTTTTAACCCTTTTTTAGGGTAGGGAAAAGTACTTTGTCACACTCATCATTTTTCTTTTTTGTAGTGAGATTCAATTTTTCCATATATTATGTTCCACTTGAAGTTCTTGCAAACTGTATGGAAGTTATATTCAAACAATCTCCCTTTATTTATAGTTGTGAATAGATTGTTTGGTGCTGGTATGTTAGTATTCCATGATTGAAGAACTACTGAGTGGAGTCTTCACATCATTTTACAAATTGGACGTTGTCTCTCAAATGGAAAATTGCTATAAAGCCTTGCGGAATGTTGTGCTAATCTCTTACAAACTTTACTATTTAATTTTATAATTGATGACTGACCAGACACCTGAGAGACATGGCAGTACGGGTAGGGGGTGGTAACAGAAGTGCCTTCAAATCAGGGTACAAGCATATGACTAAGGATGTGGCTCCATTATATATAAATATGGTCACCAAAACACGTGAATATGGGAGTAGGGACAAAGATAGGGCTAGGAAATGAATGAAATGAAATGAAATATTTTAATCACGTCCATGAGGCCAAAGAAGCCTATGGGACCCAAGAGCAACACAAGAACCACCCACAATACAACCCTAGACAAAATGGAGGCTTCATTCGAGATCATCCCTTCTGTAGTGAATTTTGATGATGAAGTTTGCAGTTTTGTCCAGTCTTGATTCTTCAAACAAGGTATTTAAATTGTCAACCTACACTGTATCCCCATAGCTGGCCTGAATGTCTTTATATGCTGAGCATTCTATGATAAAGTGCCATTCCGTCTCCACCATACCCTTGTTACAGAAACGACATATTCTATTTTCCCACTCCTCTTTAGGAACCACCCACCTACCTGTTTCACACCTAAGATGATGTGAACTAGTTCACAATTGAGCTATCAACATTTTTTCTTTCCATTTGATATTCGCTCCTATATATGCCTTTTCTTCATGGTCCCTCGTGGGATTGAATTTTTTGATATAATAATCCTTTTTATGCCCTTTTTTCGTCCATATAGCATATTTAAATTTTTCTCTCACATATTTTTTTATTTCTCCATTTGTGTTTGGACACTCATGCATCACAACATCCCATTTCTTCATCCATTTGATATTAAGTATCATCCATGTGTTCTTTCTTCTAGTTAGCTCCTCCTTCACAATTAGCTTAGGCCATCCATGATCCTCCATATTCTAGACCTTCTTTAGGTAGCTTAATAATCGGGTCATCGCTGAGGCCTCCAAGGGAAAAGTACCAGTCTCAGCCAATAAAATTTCATAAGGCACTACAGTCTTAAACTTGAGGCTGCATATAATTAGATGTTTTTGTATCCTTTCCACTTGTCTCCATTTCTGATCTGACATGCTGCTACCCCAAATTTCACACCCATAGAGAATTACTGGAGTAACAAGAAGACCAAAAAGCATTCTTTTAGTTTTCCAATCCCATAATTTTGCATTTCTACATCTATTTTGCAAAGAGTACAGCACTTTCCAGCCTCCCTAAATTCTTTTTGCTCTACATGTTTCCCAACTAAGTTTGTTGTGAAAATCAAGCCCAAGGTACTTGTACTCGTCCACTATTTCTAGTGGCTTGCCTTCAAAGAGAAATTCAATCTGCTATTTTTCTCTTCGCAATGAGAAGATCATTACTTTGGTTTTGGTAGTGCTCACTTGCATCCCGACCTCTTGACAAAACATTTCAAGGGACTTCAAATGTTTTCTCAAATCAAGCACAGTTTTAGCAATTAATATGAGGTCATCGGCATATAAGAGTAATTTTATTACAAATTTGGCCAAATGAATGCCTTCCCCACCAACCTTGTCAATCCATTCTTCCAACTTATCAATGTAAAGCCCAAATAGCATTGGGGAGAGTGGGCAACCTTGTTTGACACCAATGTCACTACCAAAACATTCTGACATACCATCATTGGTTTTGATTTTATCTTTGACCTACTCGTAGAGCCTATGAACAACCGCCCTAAGCTCATGTGAAACTCTCAAATCCTCCATTCTCTTCCAAAGCTTGCCCCGAGGGACCGTGTCAAAGGCTTTTTTAAAATCAACAAAGCAGCAATAGGGTTCATCTCCTTGAATGTCCCAAATTTTTTCAATAAAAAATCTAAGGGTAGCTCCATGATCAATAGTGGAGTGTTTGGGCCTAAAACCAGCTTGTCCTTTTTCTCTTTTCCCCTCTTTTTCAGCCCAGCTGCTAATCCTGTGCTCAATCATGCTTCCGAAAAGTTTCCCCATAAGAGGGTTAATCATATAGTCTGGTAGTTTGATGGGTTATTTATGTCACCATTTTTGTGAAAGGGGATAACAACACTAGTGGTCCATCCTTCTGGGAAGCCATCTTGAATGACCCTATTGAAAATGCTCCTAATACAAGGTGCAAGAACCTCAATACCCCACTTTAAATGCTCTGCTTGCAGCCCATCAATATCCTGCGCTTTCCCCTGCCAACCTTCTTATTCCTTGACTGCTATCCTCTATGGTGAAAATTTTGGTGGCTGCCTTGATTATTGGGGGTCTATGTTTATCCCGCTCATGCTCATAAAGAAGTTTTGCATAGTCTAGCCATTGTGAGCTTGTGATATTATTTTCCATTTGTTTTCTTTTTTGTTGTAGCTCCTTCCAAAAAATTTTGGGGTTGTTCTTTCCAAGGCTAATCAACTCCATTCTTCTATCACTTACATACTTTTCTTTTTTACTTCATATCATCCTTTCATACTCTTTCATGGTTTCTATTATCATTCCCCCCTCACGAAGCTTCCTTTTTGTTAACTTGCACTCCTCATCGAACCACGGGTTTGCTGGAAAAGTATTTGTACTACCTCTCTTTGGTCTAGACCTCTTGCACTCACCCAAAGCTTTGTGAACTAGAGAAATAAATGTGTTCTTTTTTATTGAGTGCATCTTTATGTAAGTTGATTTTTTTTCAGATTCCTGAAAGAAATTTTTGAGGGCAGCCTTTAAGATTTTCTAATTTTCTTGAGTCATGAGAATTCTACCCGGTGTGGGTACTTTGTTCTTGCTGATAAGGACTTGTTCCCCTTGCTGCTTGATTATGTGAATTTCAAGTTTTACATATATTGGATTATGATCCGATTTTAACTCCATTGGACATTTACCAATCACAAGCTCCATTATCCTTGTTGTATAGTTACGAGATAAAATGACATAATCCACCACACTTTTCCCATTATAGGTCTTGCAAGTGATGTTGCCCGATCCCGACCATGATCTCATACCGTTACATATTACCAAGTTGAATAGACTGCATATTCCCAACAGTTCTACTCCATAATGAATGACATTACATTTATTATCTTGAGAGGTTCGTTCCCAAAGTTGATGGTTCTCTTCTTCCAGCCATAGCAGATCATCTTTCTCTTTATCTTGACTTTTCAAGTTAAGAGCTTCAATGCTAGCTGTCCTAGAATTAAAATCACTTATTAATATAACTTCCCCCAATGTGCTAAACACCGAAATGTCCTTTTTTAGAGATGCAAAGGGGTCCTCACGGTCTAGAATCCTTTTCTTATATGATTTGGAGCCTTTTGGGGCAAAGTAGCAAGCAGCCAATCTAATTGTAGTCTAATTTTATGTTATTTTTAGCCATATGTAGTGTTTGTTTGGATCTTCTTTCTCCATATTTATATTTTTGTCCCATGATTCTTTTATTAGGATTGCAACTCCACCATGCCCTTTGCCATTTTTTGTTCTCTCATTCCAAATTGAGGCCTTTTTATATCCTTCAAAATTAGGAATTTTACACCCTTCATGCTCATGAGTCTCAATAAGAATGATAATGTCTTTTCCTGCTGCTATGGGCCCTAAACCAGGTCCTCTTCTCCAAGGATAACCTCTGCAGTTCCAACTTACTATAGATAAATATTCCCAGGGGGCCCCGAGTTCCTATTTTTGGTGTGTAACTATGTCACTAACTTGGGCCTTACCATTTTGCAACCAATCCCATTTACCTTCACTTCTTGTTGTTTTTACCTTTTCCCACTCTTTTCATCTTTCTTCTTGATGTGTTATGGTTAGGTCCTCATCAAGGTAAATTTGTGTACCTTTAAGGAACATCTTGTTCCTTAGTAGCACACTTTTGTCCTCAAGTTTCTCTAAAGTAACTCTTACATTCCTATTTTTACCACCTTCCGTCCATTTTCCAATCCTGTTTCCTTGTTGAATAACCCCTGACCACTGAAGTTCGTCCTTAAAGAAATCCCTTGCCAACTATTTTGTGGTTTCTTTCTCACCGTAATCTTTAAGCCCTTTAACAATGGCATTCATATTCCTATCATTTATGTCCTTTTCTTCTCTTAATTGCCTCCTGACTTGCTTTTCTATATCGTCTCTTTGTGTATTCGATGGTCCTCTTACTACTTAAGCCCAAGATTTGGCCTCTTCCAATTGTTCCCTTAGCTTCTCTTCTTTTATCTTCATGTTGTCCATTATTGATTGTATTTCCTTTAACTGTGAAGTATTGCTTTCAACTACCTCTTTTGTCTTGCTTGTCCCTGCTACATCCATTTGAATTAAAACTTTCCTTATCGATAGCAATTCTTGCTCCCCTTTTTCCATGGAAATTTGCAGTTTATTTATCTGTTCTTTGAGCAAATTGTTCTCCCTTGTTAACTACCAATTGACTTCTATGACCTCTTTCACTTTGGTGTCTTCATATTGCCCTTTTGTTTCCAAGGATTGGAGTCTCTTCTTCATGTCCATTAGTTCATTGATGTATAAATATGAGGACCACATGAGCAGCATTGTGGTGGGGCTGTAAATATCAGAGTTAAATTCCTCCCCTAACACCTTGTTTACATGAATGTTTTCATCTCCATTTTGCTTCTTGCCTGAGACTATGTGAGTTGCTGAAAGGGAACGAGAATGGAGATGGGGACATGTGACTCATCCTTATATTGGAATTTCTTGGTGAACACATAGCTGACTATAATTATCCATGGAAAGGGAAAGTTTTCTAAAGGGATTACTGGATATGTGTTGGACTTACATACAGTTGAGGTCAGAGTGCCCACCTTTTTGGAGAGAGGTTTGAGCATCCAATGCAAAGCACAAATAAAGCTCAGATTCCAACATCTTTTTCTAGATTGTAAGCTAATATTTGATAATCCCAAGAAAAAATAGTGCATATGTAAGTCAACTTGAGAAGTATATTCATATGAAAACTGTTAGTCTTAAGCCTGTCATGAATTTCTATTTACAAAGCAATCAAAAAATAACCTATCAAAATACCTAAAGACATCATTACTTTTGTCTCACTCTATCCTTGTATTGAAAAGTTCAAACTTCATTTTGAAGCAAAAATGTTACTTCGTAAAGCTTATTTGGATCAGAACCAAAACTTCAGAGCCCACTAAAGCAAATGGCCAAGATATCATCCAACTTTAA
Organism: Sequoia sempervirens; assembly: GCA_007258455.2. Taxonomy (NCBI): domain Eukaryota; kingdom Viridiplantae; phylum Streptophyta; class Pinopsida; order Cupressales; family Cupressaceae; genus Sequoia; species Sequoia sempervirens. The sequence goes on along the minus strand of VDFB02160642.1, from coordinate 86,987 downwards.
AAAGCCAAGTAAACATTTTCTTTTCCTAAATGAAAACAACAAATAGTAGATAAATAGATTCCTGGAACACCTTAATAATAAATTGATAACTATGGGCTGACCTAGTTTAAATTCTAAATAATTGGGTCGACCTGGTTTGTCTATCTTCCTAGGCTGACCTTTTCCTTTCTAGCATCTACAATAGGTATGAATTTCAGTATGGAAGAACATTTTTGGGGATTTGAAGAGAATTATTTCTCTGCTCATTACTTTTGTTTGCCCCAACAGGGATGAAAACCCTGTCCAAGGTGCTTGAGGTCAGGACAATAACCCTGCCTCTGTAATTCAGTCCTTTAATTGGCTCATTTTCTGTTGTGCACTCCCCATTGGGATCATTAAATTTGGATTCACTTCCGAAAATTCCCAGGTACAATGACATACTAGAAGCTATTCTTCAATGAATGATGGTTGGCAGCACGGGAGTTTGACAATTTAAGCCTAACCAGTTCCAAGCGTCCAACACTAAGTACATAGTCTCAGATCCATCCCCGGGATAGCACCTTCATTTATTCCATTGGCAGCTACTTGATGCTTGTTGGGAGTAATCATCCTACAGGGAAATCAAGGCGGGAGGATTTGTACACTACTGCAGCATAATACAGCCCCATTTTAGCTTGCTTGAGTTGGACAGAACAATGAACACCATTAGCATACCAGGAGCTATAAAAGTGCAGAGTACACATCACCATCATACCCTATGCAGCGATTGAGTTATGAAGATTGTGCACCAGATCTAGAGACATATTGGAGTGACTTTAATTAATTTAACGATCAAGTTTTGAGGGTCATCCCACCTCAAAACCCCTGTCCAACATTACTCCTCTAGTCTGAAGGTTGCAACACTATTCCATGGAAAACAAGGAGACAAGCAAGCAAAAGCATCCACCAAATCTATGGTTGCAGTCTAGGATGCCTATTATCACTATAGTGATTCAGCATTACCCTAGGCATCTATAAACTAAATGTTCCAGAGCTTTTAAGGAGCCACAGTCCTAGTTAAACATTTGGATCTTCAGCCATACAATTTGTACTGTGAGTTGTTGTAAATCTGATCTACTAAGTAACAATAATAAATTGTTGTGTTCTCAAGTTATTAATTGAGTTTTTATGACCTATTGATGTGGAGTGTAAAATTCAATCAATATATCATTGCCTGTAGTTTGTTGTGGTTGATGATAGATCAGGGAAGAGTTGATTAACTAGCCAGAACCCTAGGGTATTACATTGGTATCAAAGCCAAAATCCTACCAGCCTATGATTCATCATAAATTTATCATTTTATGGTAGATTATATCCATTGCATGTCATTCTTCTGCAGTTGCATATCAGGTTTAGTGTTTCCAGGCCAGAAAGATGAAGACAATTCAAGAATCCCTGTTAGAAATGTTAGAAAATTTACAAGAATTGCATGAATGTCAGAAGGCATTTATCACAAGGATGGAACATCGAGAGACAAAGAGAACATTTTTGAAGGAAGAAGAAAAATCAGATTTTAAGGATGGCAAGGATAGTAACTAAGAATCAAGAAAAACAATCTATACACCCACAACAAGAGGATGAAAGGGCAAGATATCAAGCTGATTATATTGTCCTGTATCCTGCCATCCATCGTGACATGTCTTTTGAGGAGTATTATGATATGAAAATAAGAAATGGATGAAGGAGGACGTGCAGAGAGCAGGAGCCAAAAGAAACATTCTTGAAAGAGGGAGAACCCAAGATGATGGAAACCGAAAAAGTGAAGGATACAACAGTGACAAAATTACAAGAAGATGTCAAGAAAGAAGTTGTAATAGTGGGCCAAGAAGAAAAAATGAATTTACCACATATCATGGAGCAAGAACAAGAGGACCCCAATATGCAAGTTGAAGGTGAAGACTCCTTCTTGATTTCTAATAATTGTGTGTACCAACAAAAACCTAATGAGGTGAACATGGGAAAGACTCCAGTTGTTGGGTGTGAAGAGCTCAAGATGAAGGAAGAGGTGTCAATAATTTCAAGCACCGTTCAAGAATCATCCACCCAAGTTTCAAGTATGGAAGTAACTGAACCATGTAATGATGATTTGTTATATATGGAAATGACTGAACCATGTGTTGGCGATATTCAAGAAATTAGTTATGCTATGATGGAGAACAATGCATCTAAAAGATTGACCCCCATGAGGAGGAACTGCAAGTATATCATGAAAACCCTAATGGTATCAAAAAGATGAAGGTTATACCCCATAGATTAGGGCATGAGGGTCCTTTCCTTCAAGGTCAAGGACATTCATATGTAATGGTGTGGGATCCAAGCAATATTCTAAGAGGAGTAAGGGGTCTAAGACTCTAAGTCTTTGGGATTATCCACTCATCAATGTTGAGGGTTTGGCTACATACATAAGGGATGGCATACTACCAAGATTGCTCAAAAAACTTCCCCCATATCTGCAATCTCTAATTGAATCAGCTTGGAGAAGGAGGCCTTCAGTAGAAGCTCTTCTAGAAATGCCATATTTTCCTTTAACAGTAAGATCAGCTTATTGGTTTCGTGCACTCGTTTACATTATAGAAAGCATTAAAATGTCCAATGGAAGCAATATATTTGAGTCTGCAGTACAGTTTGGGTAGAGTTCAAGGTTTACAATGCTAGAGAGCTAGACCATTGCAACCAATTAGACCTACTGCCACAGAAATGCCTCCCAAGGTTCAACAATACTGTGGAAAGGAGAAGACTAAGATTGCAATCAATGGATTTGATTGTAGTGGGAGATTGGTTTTGGGTGCTGCATTGGGAAGGGGTGATATTGAAGTAGTTGTAGTGAATGACCCCTTTATTGATGTCCAATATATTGCTTACATGTTCAAGTACGATTCAACACATGGTATATCCAAGTGGAATCATTACCAACAGTTAATGGAAAATGACAGTTTCTCATGGAGAAAGCAAGTTCTATATTTGACTGAAGCTGCGAAAAGGTGGGCAGGAAAAAATATTGATTCAATTCTTAGAGTATCCAATGTTGAAGTCACTACAGAGTGCATCTTAAAAGGAGACTATTCAAAACCAATGCCTATTATCCAAAATTCTAAGTATGAAATCATTATTTCTTCTGTTTTAGAAATTCGGACATGGCTTGGAGAATATTGGACTTGGTTAGGATCAAATAATGCTCAACAAACAGGGTGGTTTAAAGGGTTCTTTGAGGATCAATGGCCCGGTTTAGCAAGTGCTGATGGGTTCAAGAGAAAGGAGCAAAAGCAAGAACAAAGCACAATAGTGTTAGAAGAACGTAATGTTAAAGTTGCAGCTATACCTTTTGAGCCAGGAATACATGAAGAGGTAATTGAAACATTTGGTGGATTGGGAGTAGCTGGGTCACTTGCTTCTCTATTAGCTTCAGACTTGCCCAATACGCTGGAGGATCTCATAGCTCCAACTCTTTGCTCTACTGGCAGTTTATATGGTATATGGAAATTGCCTCAGTGTCGAATTGAAGTAAAGGAAAAAGTTCAACAAGTAGCAGATTCATTTGCAAAGCAGCTGGAAGCAACAATGCAAGAAGATCTTGTAGAAAAGGAAGACCAACTTGAAAAAGAGGAACTGGATTCATCAATTTTTTCTTATGCAGATGAAATTCATCCTCACCCTCATGAAACGTCTTGCACCTCCCAGGATCAGTTACCCTCACAGAGAGGTATCATGTAGTATGCTATCAGTCTTGGTTGGTATTTGCAAAATCCACTGACCATGGTTACAACATCATGTGGTTCCAGTAGAGAGTCATTATCATTAAAACTTCGTTATCTAAAACAATTCCTCCCTACAGATGAAGAATGGGAAGTCGTTGAGCAGGTAATAATCATAGCAACGAATCAAGTGGGCGTTGACAAAAGCCCGATAGTATCACAGAATTGTATGCTTTCCCCCTTGCAATTTGTTGCAGGCCATGGCCCGAGAAAAGTGGCTATTTCAAGGGTTGGGCGGGTTTATAGTCGTACTGAGTTGTTGACTTTAGGAGCAGTGAAGTGACCTGTGTTCATAAATAATGTCAGTTTCTCAAGAGTTAGAGGGACTGAACAAGCTATGTCTGATAACCATGTCATGGATTCATTAGATGATACGAGAATTCCTCTGGAGTCATGTGAACTAGCCAAAAAAATGGCCAAGGATGTGTATTGTGATGATGTGGTGCAGGATATAGATGACAGGGATGAAGAGCAACAAGAGATGGCAATTGGACACGTCAGAAGTTGCCCACATCTGCTGAAGACCCTTGACATTAATGAATATGCTAAAAATGTGGAACAAAAATTAAACAATAGAAGACAGGAAACCCTTTGTGATCTAAAGTTTGAACTGCTACATGAATTTCAGGATTGGCAACCACCATATAAACAACCTGTGCAGAATGAACAGTTTCTTATGCTTACTGGTGGAAATGAAGAAACATTTGCAGAAGGGAAAGTTGTACAAGCAACTATTTGGAAAGCTCTATATAAGCATGTTATTTATAATCTGGAGTCAGGGATAACAGGGAGGATTGTAAAGAATGATCTTTCTGATGATACATGTATAGCTCCTGGGAGCAGGGTCATAGAAGGTAGCATTCTTACCTATTGGGTGAATGGGATACAGATGGCAAAAACTTTGGATGAGTCAACAAGCAAACTGAGCAAGTTAAGGAGTGACAGGTGGCTACATAAGTTTGGTGTAAATTCCCCTAACAATGACTCTAAAATTTCCAGGCAAAATGAAAATGTTGGAGGAGAAAAGTATGCAACTGTTTCAAGGGAAGTAGTGATGATTATGGCAAATAAGGCAGGTGACATACTAGGAAATATCGATGTGGAGGCTATCATTCAGTCCTTGGTTAATATTGTGTGTGGGTTGAGGTATGCAGGGGCAACAAATGCATATGCTAAGGGGCTGCACCCTTATTCCATATATTTTCCAACTAAGATTAGACTTGTTGCACTTGCAACATCAAATACAGTAAAATTTTCTCCGCAAGCGGCTAAACAGTTCACGTCACAAAAATTACAAATAAAATGGGAGGATGAGGGGCATAGCAGACCCTGTAGTGTTCTTTTTGGTAGAACTTGTTTCATTTGATAGGTGCCCAATGATTCTGAAGTTATCATTGCATGAGGGCAAGAAATATTTGGGGCGGGAGGACTGTGTAAGTTACAATTTTTAATTAAATAAAAAAGCGTCTATAGACACTAAAATAATAATATAATAATAATTTTAATTATCTTAATAATGATAATAACAATAAATTTATAACTGTGGCCGACCTAGTTTAAATTATAAATAACTAATAAGTGGGTCGACCTGGTTTGTCCTTCTTCCTAGGCTGACCTTTTCCTCTCTAGCATCTAAAATAGGAATAAATGTCAGTATGGAAGAACACTTTTGGAGATCTGAAGAGGGAATTATTTTTCTGCTCATTGCTATTGTTTGCCCCAGCAGGGACGAAAACCCCTTGTCCGAGGTGCCTGAGATCGGGACATAATTCAGTCCTTTAATTTGCACATTTTCTGTTGTGCACTCCCTATTGGGAGCATTAAATTCAGATTCACTTTCGACACTTCCCAGGTATGACGACATACCAGAAGCTATTCTCCAATGAATGATGGTTGGTAGCACGAGAGTCTAACAATTTAATCCTAACCAGTTCCAAGTGTCCAGCACTAATTATAATCTCATATCCATCCCCAGGACAGCACCTCCATTTATTCCATTGGCAGCTACTTGATGCTTGTTGGGAGTAATCATCCTACAGGTAAATCAGGGCAAAAGGATCTGTACACTGCTACAGCATAATACAGCCCCATTTTAGCTTGCCTGAGCTGGACAGAACAATGAACACCATCAGCATGCCAGCAGCTATAAAAGTGCAGATTACACATCACCATCATACCCTATGCAGCGATTGAGCTATGAAGATAGTGCACCAGATCTAGAGACATATATTGGAGTGACTTTAATTAATTTAGTGCTCAAGTTATGAGGGTCATCCCACCTCAAAACCCCAGTCCAGCATTACTCCTCTAGTCTGAAGGTTCCAGCGCTATTCCACGAAAAACAAGGAGACAAGCAGGCATAAGCATCCACCAGATCTATGGTTTCAGTCCAGGATGCCTATTATCACTACAGTGATTCAACATTACCCTAGGCATCCATAAACTAAATTTTTCAGAGCTTTTAAGGAGCCACAGTCCCAGTTAAACCTTTGGATTTGTAGCCATACAATTTGTACTGTGAGTTGTTGTAAATCCGATCTACTCAGTGACAATAATAAATTGGTGTGTTCTCACGTTGTTAATTGAGTTTTTATGACCTGTTGATGTGGAGTGTAAAAAAAAGTCAAAATATTCGTTGCCTGTAGTTTGTTGTGGTTGATGATAGATCAGGGAAGAATTGATTAACCAGCCAGAACCCTAGGGTATTACAACCCCAGTATGATCAGAAGCATTAAACTAGAACAACTATTTAGTATCCCAACAACTGCACAAAAGAAAAGTCGAATGATAAAGGATGGAATCACTGTGCCAGTAGTGTTCCAGCTCTGATTTGATTGAAATTGAATGTGCACTTATACATTTCATATCATGCTCCTATCCAGACCTTGCATAGCCAAAGCCATTTAAGTATCACTAATGGTTAAGATTACAAGGCATAATCAACATTCCAAACAGATGCATACAAGAACCCCACTGTATTTCCAAAAATGCTCCTAAGATTTTTTTCCCCTATGACTTTGCTTTTGTGGAATCAAGGAAAGCAAAAATTTAATGGATGCCAAAACAACCATTTAGAACTTATTTAACTATCCTAGTATTAACAGCAATTCATCTATTTGTTGTTCTCCAAAAACTAATGTTATTGCATTCTATTATATGTCTACACTATAAAGAAAATTTGTATTCTATCATTAATAATTATCTGTGCGTATTCCAGAAGAGCATTCAACATTTATGATGTACTATGGTGAAAATTCAACTTGCACTTAGACTTATAATTGGCCTCGCCTCAACACTTCTTCTATGGTTTGGGTGCCAACCTTGGACATGTCAGATGGTAGTACAGGTGAAACCCCATTTGATTTATCTGGCATGGTTTCTTCCCTACCATCTTTATTGATTGAACTCTCCTTTACGGTGGCATCAATTCCAGATTGAGCAGCTCTGAACCCCATGGATGTTAACATGTTGCTATAAGGTAAGACTGCAGATTGCATGTCTGATTTGTGTCTATCACTACTATCGACACTCTTTCCTGGGATAGTTGCAACCATAGCCTTTCCACTTGAACTTGATATAGTTGATGCAAGTGCAATGGGTATCAAACAAAGTCCTTTATTTTGTAAGTATTGCATAGCAGTAGTCATGTTTGACTCCATTAGTTTTGCAACTTCTTGTTCAAATGCAAGGCCCTCTTGTGACAAAGGCAAGGTTCCACCAGCTTGGCCTAAGGCTATTGACATGAGACTGGCAGATCCCTATGTAACCATAGAACATACATAAAAATTAAGTGAGCTACAAAAACTAAATATCACAGAGCTTTGGGCAAAGTAGTCTCTTCAGTTTGCTATCATTTGAGAACTGAATTGTGTATATTAGAAACAACATTCAAGACAAGTACCTCCGATGGAACATCAGCAATAAGCGGAGCAACTGCACCTGCACCACCAAGCCTGCTCATGCTCAGAACCTGCAGGACACGCAATCAATCACTACAAATGCTTTACGCATATTTTATCACCTACAGAATAATGGTTTAAAAACAAAAGTTATGGACTGAAGTTTCAACCTTCACTTGCAACTGTAAGAATTTGACATACTCTATGATCTCATCAAGCATGGAAGCTTTGTCTGTCTGCACAAAATGAATGAATGAACCCTCTTTAGCCAGCCTGAGTAGCTATTATATAGTCACAATTAGATAGAATACAAACATCAGGGTACAAAATGAAACCACTTGTTCCTCAAAACAACAACTTCTGATATATCTATGGTAAAATCAAGCTTTTTGTTCTCTAAGTCTAACATGGGTAGACGGTTGAAGTTTGGAAAGACTGTAAAATGTGAACTGAAGCATATCCCTCTATCACAATGAGCTTAACCATTAATTATGCTCTATTTTTCTCTGCCTACAGGATATAATTTCAATCACTTGAAAATTAAAACATGTTAGGTATATGTTCTGTAAACATCACTGATATAACTTGGTTTTGATACTCTAGAGCAGATGGGAGTGCAAAACTAAGATGAGTGTCAACCCTACAAAAATTTGACCAATAAAAAGAAGGAAAGCAAGATCTCAAATGCCAAGCACATGCACATAAATTTGAAAATAGCTTGAAAGGAGGGAGGAATATAATGCAGGACTAGAATCTATGATTTATCAAATGCTCTTCACAAGTCGATGCAAATGTAATGCCACTATTGCAAAACAACTTTAATATAGATGTAGAGTACTGTATGAGAATTTTTAGAAAGTTCATTTTCCTAAGGAAAAAGGACCACAGATGATTCCCACTTGGTTGCAAACTCTTTGACCTTATCAAATCTCACCTGTATTGAAGTCAAGTTTTCCCATGACTGAGCCATCACTAGAGCTTTGTATCACTAGAGCTACGATTGAAATCAAAAGGGAGTTTACTGTTGGTACTACTGTTGAGGAAGAAGCTATAGTTGAGGAATACAATAATTCTAATCAGCAAGAATTTCCTATAGTTAAAGATAAATTAGAGGATGTCTCAATGGAAATCTCAGTTGTGGCCATATCTGCTGCTATTCCATCTATGGGAGCTGGATCTACTTCCGCTTCGGTTGAAGAAACAACAAGGCAAGTTACCAAACATACTTATGCCTCCATTGCATCTAAGGCAATGAATAAGGCTTCACCCTCTACCACTTCACAACCTTACAAGGCAACATCAACTAAGCTTATTCTAGTAGGTTCAGAGCAACAGCCTACAACACAGCCTTCACAATAAAGTCAATCATTAAATGCCTCAACGAAAATTGATGAAGCACACCCCAATACTTCTAATGATGCAACTGGCTTAGGAAATGGAGGTAATGGTAAATCAATTTACAATAAGAATCTTCCTTTTGACTGTTGCTTCTTTTAATCTAGAGATGGAATTCAAGAAGATTGGAAAAATTAAGCCTAAAGGGGTTAATGTGGTCAATAGAGAGGATACTGGAATGTGTTCTGACTTTGTAGACTTTGAGGACTCTTCCTAGGTTCAAAGTGTTGAAGGGGCTTCTCCAATACAATGTGGTAGTTATCATCTGTTTGTGTCTTGACAAACTTGATGAGGAAGGAAGACTTGATTGGAGAGTCTATAATAAAATAAAGCAACTTACTGTATGTGTTCTGCAGCTAGATTCTTCTAACTATCTTATATGTTGTTCAATACCAGCACTTTTGAAGTCATTTCAAGCTCATAAATTTGTACTGACAGATGAAGCAAGGGTCATGAATGAATATTCTGCTGAACATGACAAAATTAAAATAATGGAAACAAATCTATGTGTTCTTCAAGACTATTGTTGGGCCCAAGAGGAAAAGTTAACTTTGGAAGTTGCAAATGAAAGGAATAACCAAAGGAATATATGGAAAGCTTTCCAAATTGGATTGCATGCTACTTGTCTTAGCACTTGGCCCACAATGAATCATATACTTCAACATCTGGTAGAAAAAGTGCAATCAGAAGCTTGTTATTTCTGGATTAAAGTAGTGACACAGTTGGCCAAGACCAAAAATAAAACATATGTTGTGTTGTTTTTGTTACACAGTTCGAGGAACTGGGATAAGTTTTAGGTGATAACAGAAGATGTAAGGCAGGATAGAAGTGTCATTGGAAATCAGTCACCTACTTCTCGTAATTTTTTGATTAAATTTGTTAATGTGATGCCTGAAGTTTTTAATCTAAAAATGACCACCATTCATAGCATGTCAACGTTGTTAATCTGGATAGAATGTGTGAATCTCAGATATGGTTTCGGGATCTCAGAGAAAAACTAATAAAAAAAGTTGCAGATTCGTTAGGATTGTTGAGTAGATATTCACATATCATGAAAACTAGAATGGAAGAAGGTTTTTGTGGCTGTCATGAAAAAAATATGCGAAAAATTAAGTCCGTAAAGGCAGTGTTATGTAAAGCATCTTCTAAATTAACAATACTGGCTAGTGAATTTGATCTTCTTCATACATTTTTCTTTGCTATTGATTCTAAAAGTTTCCAAACCTAGCTCAGTATTTACAGCAGATTGATGCTACAATTTGGGAAGAGCTTGTATTGTTCTCCAATGACACTGAAGATGAAAAATATATTGTCAATGGTGATGACATGTATGTCAGGTTTTGGACATCAACATAGAGCCATCCTCAGGCTATGTAAGCTGAAAGTATCTGGAGTATTGGTGAATCTGCAGGAGCGGCACCCAGGATCAAGGAGCATCAGTGGCATGAAGTAGGCAGTAACTATGCAGTCGTCATTGCTTAAGGACAAGCAATATTTGAGATGGGAGGACTGTCATGTCTCTACCATCTAGGAGGCATGATTCAATTATTTTAATTTAATTATAAATAATAAAATATAATATTAGAATAATAATATCAATATTATAAATTAATAAAATATATAAAAAAATAAATTAGCTGGGTCGGCCATTGTAAATTAATAAGTTTAAATATTTGAATTTTAGTTTTGGATGCTGACTTGAGGTCTTTGGCACCCAAGAACAAACAAATATAAGAGGAGGTCGAATTTTCCTTTGGAGGGCAAGTTTTCAGGTCATTTTCAGTTTCCATTCCACCATTGCCTGTGACAACGAAATCCCTCATTAGCAATACCATTGGTGAGGACGAAAACCCCCATCACTAGTTACATTTTAGGGCAAAAAATGAGTTCCAATATTGAGTAAAACCAGAGATCAAAAGGCTTGGATGATTTTTTCTTATTTTGCAGCACCTACAGGACGAAAACCCTAGCTGCTATAAGGAGGGTTGGGGTAACTCTAGACAATTTCTGAACTAGGGCATTGTCGAAAGCAGTTTCAAGACCATAGCATCTGTGAGCAGACCATTTCAGATCTAGGCACATTGTTTAGGAAGGAAAACTCAGGCTGAGATATTCCAATTGCCCATCATAGGCATCATTCTACCTAGATTGCCAGCATTGAAGACATCATCAGTCACAGGAGGCCCAACTAGTCGCATTCATAAGAAGATCCAGGAGAGGAGAAAGGGGAAAATCACAGATCAGACCTAATTAGGAGGAAAAAACACTATAGGCCAGTTCCCAAACTGATTTCTAGCCAAAGGGTAGAGTGTTAGAGTGCTACGATCTGAAGGTTTCACGCCTCAGATCTAAGGAGAGGTAACTGTCCAAGGTCAAAATTGATCTAGACAGACCATGAATTCCATATCTGGCATGGGTATGAGGATTGCAAAAAAAATAAAATAGAAGTAATATCACCTTCTACGGCAACCTATCTAAACCAAGGGTTTGTTGGTTGCATTGTATGAGGGTAACAGTCAGCCATTGGACTGCTGGTAATTTATTTTTGCCACTGAGCTGTAATCAGACATTTATATGATTAGACAATATTGTAGAAATATCAATTATTTATTTTCAGATCTTCTTTCTGTCACTGATTGAAAGAAGTTAAATGGTTGTCATGACCTTGTTGATTGAACTCTCTAAATTGTAACCCTAAGATATACCCCTAGAGATATTACATAGAATCTTGGACAAGCGGATGAGAACTGAGAAAGCAAACCAGGACATAAAAAGATATATGAACCTGAAGACTAGCTGAATGTAGAATCAGAGGAACTATGTATTTTCGAATATTGATTTTAAAGTTAGATAATTCCAAAAAATGGAAAAAAAATTCCACCATCATTCCTAGAGATTTACAATCTAGAGAATAAATGGCAACTCCCTATGAAGATATATAAATTGAGACTCAAATTAAATTTCCAAAAGAGAACGTAAACAATAAAATAACCCCACTAAAAGCATTTCATAGTTTTTTCCATACCTTATTGGAGTTTGGAACAAGTTCTTGCAGAGATTTCATTCTTTCAGCAATCCTCTCCCTTCGGAGTTGCAGAAAAAGACACATACATAATGCTCAGTTAAAAAAAAATCTATAGTTCACATAGCACACACTATGAGGAGAAATTAAAAGGTTCCAAAAAGAAGTATGTCATCCATCAAGACTAGAAAGGCCACAAGAATCACAAAACCCTAGGCATCTAAAACAACCATGTTAAAAATAAGCCCATGTACATACACATTAATTGGTTGTTACAATGCTTCAATGAGAAAACATATTCTGACCCACTCAGCAATACTATGTGGATCAATTGCGTGACCTTGACGTGCCCTGACACGGGGCCGTGTAGCTCCATTGACAGCATTCCCACCACCAGCTCCCGATTGAACTTGTGAAACAACAGAATGACTACAATATTGCTAAAGAGAATTTCCTTCACCTGATTGTATACTTTGAGCCCTAAGATTTTGTTCCAAGATACACTTTCAGATTGTAAGAATTGGCTATGAAGGTAGCCACCCAAGATCTAGAGGCCTAATAGAAAGCACAAGCATAAGAGAGATAGAAACAAGATGACAAGAATAAACTATATTCTGCCAATAATGCAAATAGAATATGATGGAATGAGCTTTACATAGGAGACCCCTTGGTTATATAGCCAAGGTGAGAACATAGAAGGGTATAAGATTATGACAAGTGTCATAATCTTATGACATAAGACAACTATGAAAAGCTATCACTCCACCTAAAGTGGAAAAGTGATAAGGTGATAATCACCACAAAAGGTGGAGAGATAATCACATGATGTGTCCACAAAAGGTGGAAGTGATAAAGTAATGCCATGTCAAATCCACCAAAAGTGGAAATTCTCCAACAACCTCCTATGTGGTCCCTAAGTAAACTTAACTAAAGTGTAATTATGACCTAAGACAAGGTACAACACATTTAATTACACCAACACCCCCCTTAAGTGCAACTTAGGGAGAATGTACACAAAAGAAAAAAATGCAAGATGGGTCCCAACTACTAGGCCATGTTAGGTACTTATGTACAAACAATGCAATCTCTCACAAGCGAGGAAAGGGAGAAAACCTCATGGGAAAAAATCCCCCTCAAAAGAGAGATGAAATACAATAATGATATTCATCACAAATCCAATCAATCTTTATCCATAAGAGAGATCATATGACCCCCCCATAAGAGATAACCTACTGCAAGAAGAAGCACTGGAAGTAGACTGTGGAGTAACACTGGAATCCTGAATGCAGCAAGCAAGGAAAGATACTTCTATTTGCTACTGAAACCATATTAGAGTCACTGATTGACTCAAGTTAGAATCATGATAAAGCAACAGCAGACCGATGCCAAGGAACACTAGAAAACTTGCAAACTGGCACAACTCTAGAATCTATGATGCTGCAATCGATTGAGAGATGCTCTGGAACTATTGATGAAAAAGCCAACCCAAAGTTGAAGACCGTGAAGAAAGCCCTCCAAGTGGATGTCGACAAGAGCAACTGACCCCTCTTGACTTCTGGTTGAAGGAGCAAATGGTCCAAGACAAGGCTCGATCGGGAGGCAAAATTATTTCTCCAAGTTTGCTTATTATTGCAAGATTTGTTTTTAAAAAAAACTTAATTAAAAGTTTAATTTAAAAACATTATTAAAAAAAAATTATTATTAAAATAATAAAGAAAATTAAAATTTTGGATGAAAAACTTTATTAAGAATAAAGAAAAAACTTTATTAAAACTTAATAAAGAAAAATTATTTTTAATTTTTGGGAAAAACTTTATTAAATATTAATAAAAGCATTTATTTTTATTTTTTCATTTAAAAACTTTAATAAAATTACGAGAAAAATTAAGTTCTATTTTTTTAAACTTAATAAACAAAATATTAAAGTTTTATTTAAAAATCTCTAAATAAAAATAATAATAATAAAAAATTTATTTTAAAAAAACTTAAAAAAAAAAATTTAAAAAAATAGCCACCGGTGGGGACGGCAAGGACGCCGCCCCCTGCAACGGCCAGTGGCCGTGCAGGTGGCAGACGGCCCTGTCGCCGCCAGCAGCAACAGTCTGTGGTACACAGGTACTAACAATACCTATGTCAGTATCTGCGTACCGCAGGTTTAAAAAACGTTTTTTTAAAAAAATTGATATAAAAGTAAAAAAAGAATTCGATTTTTTTTTTTTGGTAAGATTTAAAAACTGCGAATATTTATTTGCAGAAAAATAATTTTTTTTTATAATAAAATTGTACCTATGCAGGTAGGGTCGTACGACCAGCCTGCTAAAAATTTTTTGCCTCCGAGAGCAACTTGTCTAAATTTGATGATTTGACAGTCGATTTAGGGGTTTTTGGCCCTTCTGAATGCAATGATGATGTCCTTTCTGGCTGAAAATGCTCTGAAGTGGCAGCTAGCTTCTGGATCTAACAACCACCTCCAATCTTCAACCCTTTCCAGATTTGGCCTCCAATGTCCAACTGAAACGAAACAAAAGGAAAATCTAACTATCTCGAACACTCTGGACGCAATGGAAAGCTCAGATCTGATGCAATAAGCTCTCAAAATTCTCCTACAATACAAGGCCAAAAATGGAAAAAGGACACATTCTGAAGAGCTGAAATTTGAGCGTGCTCCCCTCTAACGTTTTTGAAAACTGATCAAAAAAAAAAATCATCACATGTAGAATGAAGTCTAGTTTTAAAAAATGTAATTTATTTCACATTTCAATGAATGAGTAAAAATCTATCCTAAAACTAGCACATGTTGGTTTTTGACCAAAAATGGAGGCATTTACAAGAGAAGTTATAGATCAAAACCTTAACTGAATCAAAATGGAAAAAGAATTATATATTTAGATAGTTAATAGAGGGGTTAACACCATCATGGTTTTTTTATAAATTTGTATTGAAAGATGTGCAAACGTGAGAGTGAGCATGACCAAAAATGTGTGAAATTTTGTCACCCTTTCAAAAAATCACGTATTTTGCATGAAATGGTTGTCCAAACCTTTGGGTTGGATGCCCAATACAAAATCCAACCCATTGGGTTGGTATTTCCCAATGCAACCCATTTGGTGAGCGTCAAATGGGTTGCTTCATTTGGCGCTCGCCAAATGTCATTCATGACTTTTGGAATGCATTTTTCTAAACTCTTTCATTTTCTCTTTTTCTGCTAGGGAAACTATATATATGAAATAAACATTTACATATGGACATTTACTTTCTTATACTTTAAGTTATATTTCATGTATATAGTTTCACGATGTTTGAAAGTGGTTTCAAATCTCTAAGAGTTATAATGCAAATTCTAGTTTTTGGAAGATTTTAAAAAATTTCAGACTTAGTCAGATTTCAATAATCAACATGTC
>VDFB02160642.1:32477-70772 GCA_007258455.2 Sequoia sempervirens | reverse complement strand
AGAGAGAGAGAGAGAGAGAATGGTGATTTAGAGAGGAGGGAGTGAGAGGTAGGGATAGAGATAATAGTGAGATAAAGAGGAGAGAGTGAGAGAGAAAGAGAGGGATGGAGAGATAGAGAGAGAGGTAGGTAGAGGAAGGGAGAGGAGAGATAGAGAGTAGAGAGGGAAAGAGGTAGGGAAGGAGACATAGGTGAGATAGAGACAGTGATGGAGGGAGAGGTAGGTATGGAGAGGGAAAGAGAGAGGAGAGATAGAGAGTAGAAAGGGTAGGGAGGGAGATAGAGGTGTGTGGGTGAGTGTGAGAGAGAGATAGAATGGTGAGATAGAGAAAAGGAGCAATTGAGAGAGAAAGAGGGGGGAGGGAGGGAGGAACAATGGTGAGAGAGATTGTGAGGAGAGACAAAAATAAGGGGAGGGATGGTGAGGTCGAGAGAGGGAGGGAGAGGAGAGATAGAGAGAAGTAGAGAGGAAAAGAGGGAGGGAGGGAGTGTTAGGGAGGGATATAGAGGTTTGTGTGTGTGTGTGTTTGTGAGAGAGAGAGAGATAGAGAGATAGAGAGAGGAGAGAGGAGAGGGAGGGAGAATTATGAGATAGAGGAGAGAGTTAGAGAGAAAGACAAGGAAGAGAGAGAATGAGAGAGAGAGGTGGAGAAGTGAGAGAAGCAGATAGAGAGAGAGAGGGAAAAGAGGTATGGGAGGGGAGAGAGTAGTGAGATATAAAGTGATGGAGGGAGAGGGGTAAAGAGGTAGAGAGAGGGGGGATATAAAGATAAGTAGAGAGGGAAGGAGATGTAGAGAGAGAAGAGATAAAGAGAAGTAGAGAGGGGAGGGAGGGAGGTAGATGTAGGGAGGAGATAGAGGGGTGTTTGCGAGAGAGAGGGGAGAGGGAAGAGGGGAGAGAGGGACAGGGAGTGGAGAGATAGAGAGTAGAGAGAAGGAGAGGGTGAGAGAGAAAGATGATACAACTTGTTGACTACTAAAATTTGACCCCCTGATTACTGAAATTTGACTGTCTGAAATTTTTAAGATCTTCCAAAAACTAGAATTTGCATTATAACTCCTAGAGATCTAAAACCACTCTCAAACATCCTAAAACTATATAAATGAAATATAAATTAAAGTATAAGAAAGTAAATGTCTATATGTAAATTTCAACTTATACTTAAATGTTTATTTCATTTATAGTCTCCCTGGTAGATAAAGAGAAGAAGAAAGAGTTCACAAACATTCATTGCAAAATTCAAGCCATTTGGCGAGCACCAAATTTGGCGATCACAATATGGCTTGTTATACATTTTTTTTGCAATTTGGCACCAAAATTCTGTCACAAATCCATGCACTTACCCATATGTGTGTGTGTGTGTGTGTGTGTGCATAATCAATTTACTTATTATTACTATGTGATAGCTAGCTTGTTTTTATTCATTTGTATATCGAATGTATACATACTTTATTGGAAAATGGCATATATTAATATATATTAACCTATAATATATATACATATACATATATATGTGTGTGTGTGTGTTGATATACATATATATATATATATATATATATATATATATATATATATATATATATATATATATATATATATATATGTATGTATATGTAAATATATGATCTATATTTAAAAGTGATTATATGCTTTGAAGTCAATTATCATTAACAATGCTTGAAGGTTGATTTACTTACTAAATCATAAGGCCAAATATAACACATAGTGGCAATATATAAAGGGTGAACTATGTGCGATATAAACTGTAGCAAGTAAGTCGATTTAAAGAATTTGGCTTAGTAAACTACAAATATTTGAGATGCCTTATCATGCGATAAATATCAACAGTGAATAAGTGCAAATGCATAAAGAGGGGATAAGTTACAGCAAGTTGATGAATCAATCAAAGCTAATTATGAGACAAAGCGACTTACCATGGACTAAGTCGACTATGTGCAAGTGTTACAAATTGAGGATGGACTGATTCAAAGGGAAAAAGTCGTGCCAACTTATAAGGTGGATAGGCTGCTTGCTTGGTGCCATCTTATGAAGTTTTGATTGGTATAGAAGTTCATTTTGAGAGCAATTCGAATGCCACCTTTTGAGCATGTGTTGTTTGAAATAGTCTTATATTGTTGTCAACTAATGAGGTCGATCTATGACATTCTTTGTTGAGTACACTATTTGTTTGTGCGCCACCTTTTAGCTCAGTTGAGTGAGTTGATATGCATGTATGATGTTGTCAATTCTCATGCCTTTTCTATAGGATGAGAAGTCTCCAACTTGCTATATAAATAGTGGAGTTGAGCTCTCATTTGGGACGCAATCCAAAAGCTTTCTTGTGCAATATATTTGCATTTCTTATCTACATTATTTTGCTATATTTTGGGAGAGAGAGCTTTGAGTATTTGTGAGAGTATTTTAGCACATTGAGTGAAGTATATTATCAACTTATGAGATAGAGGTTATTGTGGAATTGCTTGAGAGATCAAAGCTAAGCTAGTTGTTGTTTTGGAAAGCTGAGTTGCAGCCAATTGATCTCCAACCTACTATATAAATAGTGGAGTTGAGCTCTCATTTGGGACGCATTCCAAAAGCTTTCTTGTGCAATATATTTGCATTTCTTATCTCCATTATTTTTCTATATTTTGGGAGAGAGAGCTTTGATTATTTGTGAGAGTATTTTAGAACATTGAGTGAAGTATATTTTCAACTTATGAGATAGAGGTTATTGTGGAATTGCTTGAGAGATCAAAGCTAAGCTAGTTGTTGTTTTGGAAAGCTAAGTTGCAGCCAATTGATTGGATAAGTGAATACAAGCATGAGGATAATCTTCCTTTATTTGTCTTAGCTTTTGAAAGATTGTTTTGTGATTGCTTTAATTAGTCTATTTTGAATACTTGCATTTAGAGGAAAATAGTAATGCTTTGAAAAGAAATTGGAAGTTGTTTATATTGTTTTGTGAAGTTCTTGTAATTAATCCATAATAGGAGGAATTGTTTGTCATAGGTATTAATATACTAGATATAATTAAACAAGGGTAGCTTAAGGATTACTCATAGATAGGTTATTTAATTATACTAAATAGCTAGTGGGTTACTTCTAAGATTATTTTCCATTGAAGGGAGGGGACTTTTATATATGCTTTAAGAGTAGAAATACCTTAGAGCATGTGAGATTAATGATAGGTTAATTCTAGGGTTAAATCTTACCCATGGGAGGGATTACCTATGCATAGATTATAGTGGCCTTAAGTCAAAATGAGCTTAAGAAGTGTAAGTGAATAAATAACCTTCACTCAAAGTACTGAGTGAGAACACTTTGGCCAAAGTAGTGTGATTTCTTTTGGCTCCACTGTCAGTTCATCATGTCCATGTAACTATGCATCCTAGTTTTAGATTGTAGGGTTACAAGTTCTAGTCATGTAGGGAAAAACACTAAGCTCAGTGTGGTTTTTTGTACATAGTTACTCAACCAATCTCTTCATCGAAGGGTAGGGCCATCTAACCTATAGGGTAGATGTGCGAGGGACCGCATTTAAGTCCATGGTTGGTAGAAAAGTGCTCGAGTGATGCCTCTCCTCCTTAGCAGGTGATAGAAGACCAAGGTTTTGCATGGTGGATTCCTAAACCATCTATATCTATTGCTTTGAAGCTCGGTTGAGCTATGTATCATGTAATTGTGTAAATTCTTGGAATATTGTAATTTGTGAAATTACAATGGAATGCAAATGAAGTTTGAAATAAGTGTTATTTCAATTGTGCATGTAATTTACATTCTTGGAATATTGTAATTTGTGAAATTACAATGGAACGCAAAGGAAGTATTGAAGTAAGTGTTAATTCAATTGTGTGTGTAATTTACATTGTGGAAAGAAAAAAATTTATTGCTATGTTTTGGCATCATGGTTTATCACTTGAGGTGAAAACATTGGAAAATTTATGGTAAAGAACACTGGAGTTGTTAAATATAGTATCGAAGCTACCAAGTTCAGCTTTGGAACCTATGAGCTCATTACGCAAGTGTTGCGTAAACCTTATCAGAGGATATGGTAGAAAATTTCTTGTGCCAATATGAAAAGAGGAAATAACTAAGAGAAATGAAAAGGAAGAGGAGATTCCTAGAAACTTGTTTAAGTTTGGGACTAGTTAAGATTCATCCCTGGAATTGGAAACTCCTAGATCAACAACTTATTATTATATTCCCTTGGATTGCAAAAGATTATGCAATCAGGTTATGTATGAAGGTTAGGAAGAATAACCAATATATACCTTCATCCTACATGATAGCTATAAAACTTTGAGGGATGGAAAGGATTGAGAGAATCTCCCTTATTGATAGCAATGTATAGCTTCAAAGAGTCAAGGATTTTTAGATTTAGTAAGTGTACTACAAATCTATGATTATGCATTGTTGGCATAAATGAGATCAAAGTAGGTAGTCAATGAAGGAGGTATACAAGAGGTTGGAGAACTCTTGACTTGAATCTAATTTATGAGCAAGGATATGAACTTGTAAGAAAGGAGATAGTACCTAGGAATAGGTAAAGAGACTAGAATGGTTAGAGATGAAGTAATCAATAAAGTGGAAATGATTCCACTGACAAAATTGATAGAAAAAAATTGGAGTTTTGATTGAGATAAGGAAAATAAACCAAGTAACCTTAGAGTGATTAAGGTTACAATGTACCAAGTTTTGGGACAAAGTCACTTGGAAAGGTGATTGTGAGAAAGAAGCCCGAAAACGTAAACTGTATTGATCCGAAAAAGGTTTGGATAGTATATAGATTGGTTGGAGAATAAATTGAACTCATCAACGTGTCAACGAAAACCAATATATGTTTAGAAGTTGTAAGGAAACAACACCCTAAGTTGAAAGGTACATCAACAAAAGAGGATTTGTGAGTATGGATATTCCTCCAAAAAAAGGACATTGGAAAGAGAATTGGATTATTAGAGTGCCTCTTAACTTGTAAAGTAGCTGATTACTCATTAGATCACCTATTTTGATGATCCAAAATGTTGAATCTATGGAGTTAGAGATCAATGATGAATCTAACTTTGGAATATGTATATTCAAGGTATTCCATGGAGGCAAGAAAAAGGAAATAGGAATCCAACAACAAGGAATGTTAAATCATTTTGAGAAAGAAAATGTTTGTTATACTTGTTCAAATTTGAGTTGATCGAATGTCATGGAAACAAAGAGGGGGGAAGGAAGAGATTGGATTGACTCGGATTAAGTACCCCACCCAACGAAAATCATAAACATATTTTCAATTTGGAAGAAACTTTGACTTTTTCATAAGTCATGATATCAACCGAAGTCATATAATTCATGACCATGAGGGTAAGGTATTGAATTTTTTGGAAGAAAATAGTGGAAAGGTCAAGGAATGTGACCTATTATCACACCATACCTTATATATATTTGATTGTAAAATTAATTTTTATTATCATTGATGCCTTAGGAAAGGATAGGAAAATAGCTTGGTCATGAAAGGGAAGATCATTGCCTATGGGATCAGGAAGGGAAAATCTAGATTACTCATGATTTGGAAGAAAGTGTCTCTATACTCCTATATACCTTATATGGGGGATTTAGATAATGATGTTATTTCTATACATAGGTAGTATTACTACATATTGTGAAATATACCCACATCGTGAAGTGACTTGACACTGTAGCTTACTATGCTAAAGGACCTTGAGAATGATAGGGTTAGCATTGCAAAAGTAAAAGTATGAAAGATACGATGTGACGTTATGTGAACCACGTCAAATATTTTTACTGGAATGATCATTTGATCATAATTTATACTCGAATGAAACCCTAGGTTTAGGATAACCTATATGGGACAAGAAGTTCATTTGATTAAAGAGTGAAACCTTAGGTTAAGTTTTACCTATTGGGTTGGGATTTGCACTAGACTACTCATTGATACAATTGGGTTTGAAATAACTTAGTTGGTTGGGTTGAACACTTGGTCTTGATTGGAACATATAGGGTTAGAATAACCTATACCATTGGACTAGTCAATGATTGATGACTTTATCCTAAGATTAGGGTATACTAAGGTTGAGAATCACCTATGTGATTAAGAGAATCACTTGAGATAATGAGAAACGTTCATGCTTGGTAAGTAGGTATGCAAGTAAATTTGATATCTTCTAAGAACCAATATGATTGAACGAGGATTCATACCCAAAATTAGTATCGATGCTCACTGGAAAAGATAGATTGAGCTGAAAATCATATTACAATTTTGAAAGGATCCAAGGAAGAAAGAAAATCTAAGGTATGGATGTTCTAGGATGAAGGAGATTTATCTCTGCAGACTCCTAACCATTATTACATTGTCCAATTAAATGTGGAATGATACCATAAAATAGGTTTTCACTTAGTCAAATAATAGACTATTATTGGAAATAAAAGAACCTATGTACCCAAAATTTTGGAAGATTTAGGAATGGAATAAGGAAATTGATGTCAGAGTTGGGACATTGGAATGACAAAGTTAATTGTTGGATGAGGAACCACTATAATCTAGAAAAAAGGAGTAAGATGTTGCATGAAATGTGGCAAGATAATGCCTAGTGTGCCAAGAAATGAAGACAGGATGTCATCATCGACAGGTTATGTGTACTCTCTTGAGATTCCAGGGGAGTGGTAGAACACAAGATAGTTTAACCTGTCTGTCAACGAAACTGACATAATGTTGTGGTGGAAAAACTCACCAAGGTAACCAACATTGGTTGGAAAAATTGAATTATGGGATTATGGTCCTAAGTAATATATTGTGTATAGTAATTGCTTAGTAATCCTGAGAAGGTTGTCTCAGTTGAGAACGAGCAAATAATGATAGGGTTATGTGAACTATGATCATACTATGATACATTAAATTGAACAAATGCGTAATACATTATTATAGTTGAATAGGCAAAGGTGGTATACCAAATCTTGAATGATTTGTAGAAAACTCATAAACTTCTACTATTGAGGTTTGATCCATTAAATGGAAAGGAAGGTTGGAAACTCTATTAGGCTGAAATAGGCTAAGAAATAGGGTTAACCTTAGACATGATAGATTATCAAAAAGGAGTAATAGATTGAAGAGATCAATAAAGCTTTTTCGATACAAAGCTTAAGTATAAAGTAGTATCAAAATTGATAGATGTCCAAGAGCAATGTTGTGCACAAGATAGACAAGTGGTCAAGAGAATTGCTTTTTGGTTAACGAAAATGTATGTGTAAGTGATGGATGGACTCGACTTCTAAGTTTTCCAAGGTGTAAATACCAAAGAAAAGGAAGGGAACCATAGTGTAGTGTACAATGCACCGATATTCCTTATCTATTTGGATTACCCTTAGGATAAATTTATTAGCCAATGAGAACGTGCTTTCTAGTCACTATAGTATAGGCATCATGTGATATATAGATACTATTGTGAATGAGATGTACACATGAGGAATGATGATTACCATGCATAAGCTCTTTGAGAGAGTAAGTATGTGTGAGGCATACAAGTTTTTCCTATGTGATAGCAAGGACACCCAATGCAAGGTCCAAGATGGACAATGTTGCAAGGAGGGATGCTACATAGGAAGAATGTTTTATGATTCTTAGATGAATTGAAAAGGGTAAGTATAAAACTTTACTCAACTTTATCTATATGTTATAGTGTTATAGATCATCAGGGATGATGATTCACAAGGGGGGAAGTATGTCACATCCTGTCTTGTTATTACTGATTTACATTTACCTTCATGAGTAAATAGGTTAGTAAATGAAATCATGAGTTTGATATGCTTGCTAAGGAATGGAATACTAAAATAGGTATTATGTGAAAGTATTGATAAATGCTTAATATGGCTTTGAAAGAGTAAACATGTTTACATTTATTGCTATATGAATATGTTAAAGTTATGATGCATATGGATTTATTATGAATGTCTAACTACTCTTTCAAATGTGTTGAGTTGGTTGCAGGGACAGGTTCATTCCTCTAAGTGGAGGGGAAGTATCACTTAGGAGAAGATCTTGGTCGAGTAACCAGTAATGTAACCTATCTATTCTTACACACACTGACAGTAGAAAGGTTGAGTCTAGACATAGTGTTGGGGAAATGGTAAGTCATCCTTAGAATGATGTGTTTGCATTATAAGGGTCTTGATTGCTACTGAAATGAACTATTGGGTGATGTTTATTTGTTTGAGCTTGTGACTTCTTCCTTATGTGTTATGCTTTTCTATGTGGTTGAATGAGTATTTGGGATATATGCATATATGCATATATATACGTATGTCTACATATATGTATGTCGGATATAATGGGATATCCATATGAGTACGTCAACATATGTAAAGATATGCATATATATGTATAAATGTGCTATAATGAATACAATCACTTGGTCATAATCATTTTAGATACCAAAGGGATTACTTGCCTAGTAATCACTATAGAATATATATATATACACGCATAAGCGTTAATGCTTATTAGAGTCTAAGTGTATATAATATATATATGTACATGTGTGTGTATATATGGATGTGTTAATATTGTGAATATTTCACTTAGTTAGAATTATTCGATTATCAAATGGATTATGGCTTTGTACGATATAATATATATATGCGATTGGATATATGTATAAATATATATATATATATATATACAAATACACACATGAGCATTAATGCTTATATAGAGGAGTGTGTATATATATATGTATATAATATATTATTATGTGAATGTTTACTCGTTTGTATTCATTTGTATATCAAATGTAAATGTATTTGATTGTCAAGGAATATATATATATAAATAAATATATGTACACAATTGATATACTTGTTATTACTATGTGATTACTAGCTTGTTTTTATTTGTTTGTATATCGAATGTATACATACTTTATTGGCATATGATATATATGAATATATATTAAACTATATATACATATACATATATGTGTGTGTGTGTGTGTTTTTATATATATATATATATAATATATATGCGATTGGATATATGTATATATATATATATGTGATTGGATATATGTATAAATATATATATATATACAAATACACACATGAGCATTAATGCTTATATAGAGGAGTGTGTATATATATATGTATATAATATATTATTATGTGAATGTTTACTCATTTGTATTCATTTGTATATCAAATGTAAATGTATTTGATTGTCAAGGAATATATATATATAAATATATATATGTACACAATTGATATACTTGTTATTACTATGTGATTACTAGCTTGTTTTTATTTGTTTGTATATCGAATGTATACATACTTTATTGGCATATGATATATATGAATATATATTAACCTATATATACATATACATATATGTGTGTGTGTGTGTGTTATATATATATATATATATATATATATATATATATATATATATATATATACAAATACACACATGAGCATTAATGCTTATATAGAGGAGTGTGTATATATATATGTATATAATATATTATTATGTGAATGTTTACTCGTTTGTATTCATTTGTATATCAAATGTAAATGTATTTGATTGTCAAGGAATATATATATATAAATATATATATGTACACAATTGATATACTTGTTATTACTATGTGATTACTAGCTTGTTTTTATTTGTTTGTATATCGAATGTATACATACTTTATTGGCATATGATATATATGAATATATATTAACCTATATATACATATACATATATGTGTGTGTGTGTGTTTATATATATATATATATATATATATTTATATTTATATGTGTATATGTAAATATGACATATATTTAAAAGTGATTATATGCTTTGAATTCGATTATCATTAGCAATGCTTGAAGGCTGATTTACTGACTAAATCATAAGGCCGAATATAACACATATTGGCAATACATAAAGGGTGAAGTATGTGCAATATAAAGTGCAACAAGTAAGTCGATTTAAATAATTTGAATTAGTCGATGCAATGGAGATTAAATAAATTTGACTTAGTAAACTACAAATATCTGAGACACCTTATCATGAGGTAAATATCAACAATGAATAAGTGCAAATGCATAAAGAGGGGATAAGTTATAGCAAGTTGATGAATCAGTCAAAGTTGATTATGAGACAAAGCGACTCACCATGGACTAAGTCGATTGTGTGCAAGTGTTGTAAATTAAGGATATACTAAATCAAAGGGAAAAAGCTGCACCAACTTATAAGGTGAATAGGCTACTTGCTTGGAGTCATCTTATGAAGTTCTAATTGTTGTAGAAGTTCATTTTGAGAGAAATTCAAATGTCACCTTTTGAGCATGTGCTATTTGAAATAGTCTTATATTGTTGTCAATTAATGACGTCAATTTGTGGCATTATTTGCTAAGTACACTCTTTTTTTGTGCGCCACCTTTTAGCTGAGTTGAGTTAGTTGATAGGCATGTATTCTGCTATCAATTTTCATGCCTTTTATATAGGATGAGAAGTTTGCAACCTGTTGTATAAAGAGTGGAGTTGAACTCTCATTTGGGACGCATTCCACAAGCTTTCTTGTGCAATATATTTGCATCTCTTATCTGCATTATTCTGCTATATTTTGGGAGAGAGAGCTTTGAGTATTTGTGAGAGTATTTTAGCACATTGAGTGAAGTATATTATCAACTTATGAGATAGAGGTTATTGTGGCATTTCTTGAGAGATCAAAACTAAGCTAGTTGTTGTTTTGGAAAGATAAGTTGCAGCCAATCGATTGGATAAGTGAATACAGGCATGAGGATAATCTTCCTTTATTTGTCTTAGCTTTTGAAAGATTGTTTTGTGATTGCTTTAATTAGTCTATTTTGAATACTTGCATTTAGGGGAAAATAGTATTGCTTTGAAAAGAAATTAGAAGTTGTTTATATTGTTTTGTGAAGTGCTTGTAATTACTCCATAATAGGAGGAATTGTTTGTCATAGGTATTAATATACTAGATATGATTAAACAAGGGTAGCTTAAGGGTTACTCATAGATAGGTTATTTAATTATACTAAATAGCTAGTGGTTTACTTCTGAGATTGTTGTCCATTGAAGGGAGGGGACTTTTATATATGCTTTAAAAGTAGAGATACCCTAGAGCATGTGAGATTAATGATAGGTTAATTATGGGGTTAAAGCTTACCCATGGGAGGGATTACCTATGCATAGATTATAGTCACCTTAAGTCAAAACGAGCTTAAGAAGTGTAAGTGAATAAACCTTCACTTGAAGTACTGAGTGAGAAAACTTTGGCCAAAGTAGTGTGACTACCTTTGGCTCCACTATCAATTCACCGTCTCCATGCAGTGCATGCTAGTTGAAAATTGTAGAGTTACAAGTTCTAGTCATGTAGGGCACAACACTAAGCTCAGTGTGATTTTTCGTATGGGGTTACTCAACCAATCTCTTCGTCAAAGGGTAGGGCCATCTAACCTGTGAGATAGATGTACGAGGGACCACATTTAAGTCCATGGTTGGCATAAAATCGCTTGATTGATGCTTCTCCTCCTCAGCAGGTGACATAAGACGAAGGTTTTGAAAGGCAGATTCCTAGACCATCTATATCTATTGCTCTGAAGCTCAGTTGAGCAATGTATGTAATTGTGTACATTCTTGGAATATTGTAATTTGTGAAATTACAATGGAATGAAAAGGAAGTTTGAAATAAGTGTTATTTCAATTGTGTATGTAATTTACATTCTTGGAATATTGTAATTTGTGAAATTACAATGGAATGCAAAGGAAGTTTTGAAATAAGTGTTATTCAATTGTGCATGTAATTTACATAATGGAAAGAAAAAAATTTATTGCTATGTTTTGGCATCATGGTTTATCACTTGAGCTGAAAACATTGGAAATTTTACTGTGAAGAACACTAGGGCTGTTACATTTGAGGTCTTCTATTGAATTGATTAACGATATGGATGATGTCATGCTAGAGTTGAATCAAACACTTGACATGTCTCAAAATTTACAGTTGGTGGAGAAGGATCTTGATGCTTGGACAAAGTTAAGAGACTTCAACATGGAAGTGTTAGTTGAGAATGGGGTGGTCCCCACAAGGAATATGTACATTGAATACTGAGAAACAATGAAACATAAGAGAGAGGTCCTCAATGAATTGGTAAAAGATCTATATGAAGCTTAAGAGACAAGCATTGATAAGGGATTAGAAATCGCTACCAAGATAGGGGAGCTTCTATGTAAGATACTAGATGAAAATCAAAAAAATCTTCTCGTAGATGCAGTTGTCCAAGAATTTACTTCACTAATTCATATTGAGATTGAATCATAAGCTTTCTCATTATCTTCCATTGATAAATTAGTGGATTTCCAAGTAATTTTGGATAATTTGAAGACAATATTGGACAAGCACATAAAAGAATAAAGGTCTCCATCACATGAGTTCTAACCATCTCCAGTTATACACTAGGGCCCAACAACACTGAATTTTAGGTGGCTTTAAATAGATATGAATCTTGAATTTCTAGAGAAGAAAGTAGAAGAAGAAGAGAACATGCTTCCAGACACTTTTTTTATTTTTCAAGTTTTCCTTTATGTAGTTCATAGTTTATAAATGAAATTTTACCATGTCTTTTTGTAATATGCAATTACATGTAAAAACAACACAGTCCCAAATCAAATTGGACTCTGTTTGTGAATAAGTCAAAGTAGTTATAGATTTCTTATTTTTGCTATAGGCTTCTCTCTATAAATAAGAGGGGGCTCTTTTGTAATTTTCATCTTTTGGCTATTGAAGTGAAACACTATCGAATTGAGGAGTGCATTGAAACTTTGTGTTTAAACTGTAAATCATATTCAATCAATATAAAGAAAGCAAGTTGGCATTCAATCTTTTTCTCGGTTCAAGCTTGTGATGGATTGAAATTGTTCTTAAGTCTTTTCTATTGCATTCTCTTGTATACGTGATTGAATTGTGGTGTGGAATCAAATATTTTAAAAGGTGTTCTAAATATGATTTTGTAGCCTTTGAGTTGCTATATCATCTTTAGAGTTGTGTTTATGTTCGTGATTGAGAAGTAGCTTAAGGAATTTGGGTTGTGAGTTATCATCTATGATTGTTGATCTTATCTTGGAATATGGTGAAGACTTTGGGCTGCATCATAGTCCATACCTTTTCTTTTTCCAATTGACATAAGAAACAACAAAAGACTTTGCACACTTTCATGGGTTTCTTGGTGTTACACTCATTGGTATCATTTAAGTTACTCTTTTGTTTAACTAAATTGGATATGGGTTATTATTGCTCCAATTAGCAATTTGTGGTTCATTACATACTATAAGCATCATAGGATTGTTATTGTAAGTTTGTAAGAAAACATCCATTCTGAAAGAAGAGAATTAGATAATATGGAAAAATGCCATGGATAATTTTAGTGTAAATAAGCTCAGTTAATTACTGGTTGATTATAGTTAGCAATAAGAAGGGAGCCTCCCCTTTATGAGAGGAGAGATTTTATCTCATCATACTGTGGCTAATATAACCATTTTGTCATCAATTAATTGATAAAAAAATATTCACCCAACAGATGTGTATACCTTGGTTTCAAGGCATGATTAATTTGATGTGTTGGAAACTCGCTGTGATTGCTATTTTAGCTATGGTGGTTATTTCTTGTCAACTACTTATGACTATTTGTTACCATTGGATTTAGTGAACATTTTTGTTTGTATATCAGTTTGAGGCAAGACTTATGCTTCTATATGACAGTTAGTGTGACATTTCTTTGAATGGGATCTTATGGCATGATGGAGGATGAGGATTCATGTTTGAGATGATGGGTATGTGCAGGATCATGATGGGCCAAAAAGTGGCAATATGTAAGTGATATGATGACTCATGTGGCTGATGAATTTTTTTTTAATCCAAAATTGATAAAACGAAAAGGATTTTTGAAGGAGATTCTCAGCATTCCACCAATATAAATTATGCTTTACTTTGAATTTAATAAATAATTATTATTCATTTTCTATTTGAATTACAACTAAAGTTCTGATTGATAATTGATTGAAAAAATCTATAACTTTCAAACGGTATCACATATTTTGAATTTGAAACATGTGTCACATTCTATGCTTTGCATGCTATAGTATTTAAAAAAAAAATTGAATTTCATGAATCTTTAACCAAGTTAAGGTGGTCATACATATGAGTTTTTATTTTTTTTTAAATTTGTAATAAAAAAATCATAATTAATTAATTACTTAGAAAAAAATTACAAAAAAAATGCATCACATCCGAACATGAGTCTTCTACTTATATATAAAATCTTATAAAAAAATTTATCATTTTATCAGAATAGTAAAATGCATGGGGACATCCCATTTTATTTTTTCTCAAATTTTAAGTAATTTCTACTTATATTGAAATTTCTAAATTTTTCTAAATTTCTAAAGGATTTCGAAATTAAATTAAAATTTTAAAACTTAGTAGCTTAGAAACTACATTCAATTTTCTACATATTCTATTCTTAAGCATACTTTTAAATAAATATAGATAACTTATTCAAATTTTTATGTCAAGTTGCCTAACTTTGATTTTTCTAAAAATTTTGCCACTTAAGCCCCTATTTTTTCCATGATGATCCTGCACATACCCTGATGGTCATCTTGATTATTGTTGCACGTATCTTGATAGAGCATATGGAGATATTTGATTCCTTGATGGTATATGTGGGTATAGTTTTTGCTCCTTTATTGGTGTTTGAGTTTACTTTTTACCCCTTATATAATGTATACAAAAAGTGGGATAATATTAGGAAAAGGTGCATTGTCCACCTTGCATAATTTTATAATATATAATTTAATATTATTTATGGTGTACTTAGGGGATCTAGGGATGTGTGCATCACATGGTTTTGACATCCTTGGCGTCACTTTATGTGTTGTATATAACATTGGGACAAATGTTTAATGTGGGTTTGCACATTGGGGAAATATTTGATATTGGAAAAAATTAGTACCAAAAAGTAAATATGGGAGGAAATGGTTTTGTATGTTCATGGTATTAGTCACATGGTTTATGTAATACCAATTGGTGGTCTTTTGCAAGCTTATGTCTATAAAAGCAAGCACATATGTGTAGTTGTATAAGGTTGGTTAATTTGGTTAAGGAGCTTGAGTGAGAGCATCTCTTATAGGTTACATATGTGAGGGTTTGAAGCATGACATGAAATGTATGTGTAATGCCCCTGCCGAAAATTGAACTAAAACTATATAATTAATTATGAGAAACTTGAAAATAAAAAAAATTATGATAGAAGAAAGGTAAACTAGTTACTCTTAATGGATGTGTTTCAGTTTATATCGGGTTGTTGATTGTCATCATTCTTTAATCTCTAAAATATGAGCAACAATAAATATGAATATTATATAATAGTATATAACCAAATGAATATCATTATGGTATTCATAGTTTTTAAGAAAGAAGGAGCTTCCAAAATAAGTTGAAATGGTTAGACAATAAAACATTATTTTAGTTTGGATCAAAATTGGACCCTTTCGCTATCCTTTCCATTATATATATGAGAAATTAATAACTATGAGAATTTGTAGAAGATTATAGTTTCTTTTGGTTGATTACATTTATATTATTGTTATCTTAATTGGGATTGTATAGTGGTATTGGGCAGTTGTTCTCTTACCTCATTTGGAATTGATTACTTATTTATCGGTGAGCAATTTTTAACTGATTCTTTTCCCTTGCTTTCATCCCTTAGTAGGTATTGAGACTATGTTTTTAAAGGAGAGGATGGCAAATTGTGTGGAGGGGGTCCCAGGGGGAGTTCATACACGGTTGTACCCACACTGTTCAAATTCGGCTCTCGCAATAGGGTGATCCCAGAATACTAGTTTACAATTTTTGGCCAAACTGGACACTAAATTGATGTTTTATAACTATTCACTTTCATACACCTATAGCAGCTAAACTATGAGGAATTTGAAGATGATGCAAACTAGTGATTTGTGACATTTTGTCTATAAATTCAAAATATATTTTTTTCAAATTTTTTGGAACCAGATTGCAGTTTTTTTCGATCTCCTTCAAAAACTAGTTTTTTTCAGTAAACACCATTTTTAAGGAGTGATGTTCACTGTATACAACATAACTTTTTTTCCATGAAGGATAAAATTCTATTTTTTTCGAATTTAGATTTGTAACTACGATATCTAGTGTTTTCAATTATTTTCATAGTGTTTTATAGAATATTTTTTTCTTAATAAAGTTTTGAAGTCAAATCAATTACAATTCAGACATAGGCGGACTGTATACAACATAACTTTTTTTGTATGTATTAGAATTCTTTTTTTTTTGTTGAATCAAGGACTTCAATACCTAGTGCAATCACTATATTTTCAAAAATTATATAATCTACTATTTTCCCACATAAAAGTAACAAAGAGCTTGGATTTTCAATAAAACCTACATTCAGAAGAATAAAAGCCAATAAATAAATTAAATTTATTTAAAAATTATACTTTTGGGAAGCTTATAACAACTGATCTACATTTTACAAAACAAAATTTAAAATAAATCTGATCCCAAAAGCAACCAAAAGTATTTTTATCAAATTGATAGGTAAAGGAGACGCCATTATGGTTTTAAAACTAGTTTAGGTTCTATCCAAAGGGTTTGATCTACATATTTGATCAAACCTATTTAATTGAATCTCAAATATGGAACTTTCAAGGCTTAAATCATATTTTAAAAATATGGGATTTCGCAAAACATAGGATCTCCTGGAAATCGTAAACCAGTACAGAAGGACCAAGAAGTTCATCATCATTTATGCGATGACCTTTCATAATGAAAATCACCCAAACCAAAACATGGACACTGATGTAAGTGATTGACTAAATTTCCGTCCTTTAGAAGGAATGACCCTCAGGAATAAAGTTGTTTCCTTTAGTTTCCGGCATTGCAACGCCGCGACAAACTTCATTTTTCTTAGTGGCATTTTAACCTTGCTTAATGCGCCAGCTTTAGGTAATGAACTATGCACTGTAATTATTATAAGTTCATATTTATCTCTAATTAGCCACCTTTAGAAAAATGGATATGGAGTACTACCGTAATAAGTTTTGATTCACCATTTTACGCTTGAGTGTTCACAGTGGCAAGCAGCGAATTACTGCTTAAAAAATCTCTTTCGCCAACTCTAATATGCAAATGCAGTATTGGAAATATCGAGGAGGGCAGTGGAGGTGTAAACTTATTAAAATGGAAAATGTATGGAAAGAAAAATGGGTGGTGGTGTTAGAGGAAACAAGGTGACAGTCATTAAAATGAAATTGCCAATAGTGGAAGCGTCACTAGGAAGTTTCAAGAACATTAACTTAAATATATAACCAATTTCGCTCATTCTTGGATCCTTCAACTTTGATAGAGCCTGGTAATTTTTTTGAAATTTTATGTCTGCCATTTGTTGAGATTATTATTTTTGCTTCAGCCTATTTTTCTTTCAGGAAGCTTCTTTTTGCAAACAACGATTGCATGAGGTTCATCATGAAGGCTTGCGGTGATTTGCTAATCAAGACACAATGACAGAAGGCGATGATGAACTACTTTCACGAGTGGACGCCGAGGTTTTTTCATGCGGAGGCGCGACCATTCCATTGCCCGTTGACCATAAGGTATCATTTATCCAGGTATACAATCAGTTGTGCCCTTCAATGTATGTTTTATGTGTTAACTTTGCGCCTTCGGATTCAGGGATTGCATGACCTGATTGTCAAGCCCGAGAGGGAAAACCTTGAGCTAGATGTTGATTGCACATGAAGATAGTCCCCTGTACGTCATGGGTTTCAAAATCATGATTTAAATTAGCTTTCCCTAGTAACTATTTGTGATTAGATCATTATAGTGATCCAAGATGGGGGCTTGGTTAATTTGGTCAGAATTTATATTGTGTTGTGATTAAAAATTGCTTTTCAGAAATAATCTGGTTACTTAGAATTTTACTTTTTTATTGCATTGCAGAGAGTAAGAAAAGTTTCATCAGTGTCAGATCAGATGCATTAGTTTTGCATTCTTTGAATTTAGTGAATCGAGCAGGTCCAAGTTGGTCACTAATGCTGTTGCAGTTAGTTTTCTGAACATGATTTAATTTGAATGAGGGGCGTTTCAAATTACACATCACAAATAAAGATGAGCATTTTTCCACGTCCGTCCATTTAACTGTTTTGAGCATTTTGAATTTTTTTAAGTCATGTCTCTCAACCCTTTTTTTAAAGTGGGCTACGCCACATGCTAAACATGGTGTTCCATGTTCTCTTGTGTACATATTGGTCATTGGTGGATTACATTTGCTTTCAAATTTTTGATCGTAGGAGTAGCAATCTAGGTGTTTTCATGAGCAGGTTAGAGAGACCAAACATGACCATTTTTATTGTAAGACTGCATGAGATTGATTGTTTTACAGTTGAATTGCAATTGCATTTCATTTGACAGAGATATTGTGCTAGATGTGGACTGGAGAGAGGTAGTTTGCCGAGATGCCAATAAAGTATTTGGAAGCCACTCTAAATAGGGACATTGAATATTTTGATACAAATACACGCGCTTGATACATCATCAACACCATTAGTTGTGATATTGTGGTTGTGCAAGATGCAATCAGTGAGTGGGTCAGTTTTACCCATTTCAAATTCGATCTTGGGTGTTATAATTTGTTAACCATTGATTATAAGAAAGTTGATAAATAATTCTCAACTTCCTATGATTCAGATTTGTATAGTGGTGTTATTTTTTACTTCTCAATAATAATGCAACAGTTGTAAGGAGATTGGTTTGGTTCGTCTCAATTTAATTTTTTTTTTCTATGCAAGGGTTTCATAAAAATTTCCTGCAAACTCTACCCATTTTTCTCATCCGCATCATTGATACCATGACACAATTTGTGTAGAATCTTGAGGTAAGTCACTTTCCTGTGGTTTCAATGAGTTATTTTTTAAATTTGTATGTGCTTAGATCATATCTTTTTACGTTTTTATTTTAGAATTTCACACATCATCACTCAGAGTGAGCCAAAGTATAAGACCTATTTGTATGATGTGAAAAGAGAAAAACATGATGTTGTGCATGGATTTGTACAATGTCAATAAATAGAATAAAGCTAATGTGGGCATAAATATTATGTTTTTAGCAAGGTACCCACTTTTCTTTGTATTGCTTCACACATGTAGATATGGATGCCGAAGCAAAAAAGACTTTTCCAGTTTTTTGAGAAGGGAAATAAACCCTTCATAGTTGGTTGCATGTTTACTCATGGGGAATTAGAGAGTTTCACAACTACATAAAAAAAAACTATAATATAGATAATGGGTGCCTAGGCATCGATGATATATACAATTCAAGCATGAGTTTGTAGGATAGGAAAAATGAAACATGGAAAACTAACAAGCATTGTAAGCATTTCTTAAATCTTGGTGATGTTACTACTAACAAGAATTTGGTTGTTTACGTGCATGGGATTCATCCCTTTGCGTGGAGATTTGGTCATATAATTTTGAATCCTACAAACTATAATAATTTGTATGTGTTGGAGTAAATTAATCATCAGTAATTTACTCCAGTACTTAATGCAAACTTAAGAAAAAACCATCTAGTTCTGATTGTGAGTGTAATTGCATTAATTATGCATTTCAATCAGTTAAGTGACTTAATTGATTCATGCATTATGTTATCTCACTCCTCTCTTAGTTATAACTCCACCATTCAAGGATCTCATGTTCAGTTCACCTTAGTCTATATAAGGATATTCAATCCTTCATTGTATGTACTCAACTAAATTCAATCTTATGCATTTTTCATGTGCTTGTCTTCTATCTCCTAGATCTTCCTAATTCTAATATGCATCGCATGTGATGAATGAGGCATGAATCCTAGACAACTTTTTTGCTTTCTTTAGTTGAATGCTGCAATAACTTCTAAGAAGATGTTGAAGGTGATCTCAAACCCTTTATATTGTCGCTGATCCAACTTGGGTAATACTGGCTCAAATTGGATCAACCCCACCCTGTTTTAATTTGAAGGCTGTGTTTGTGTACGGTGGAAGGTCTCTGCAAAAATTGGGTGCAATCTTTAGAGGAGATTATTTATAGAGTGGGCACGTTGGAGCCTACCATTTGCAGACCCCTCTACACAAAGAGTCTGATCGGCTTCGTGTTTTCTTGGCTACTCTTATAGAAAAGGCATTTTGCTCAGATGTGTTGTTCAATCGGGCCAATTATCAAATCAGAGATCCTACCAACTTACACAGATATCCCACCTAGAAGGGAAAAGAGGGGCATCAAATTAGATATTGTTATCTGCATGATGTGGCATGAACCTCTAGTGATATTATTATTTTTTTCTTGTGGAATTTTGCATAGGAGATATCAGTAGTATGGGGTGGTTTGGCGCAAAGAAATGTGCAATGAAGTCTTCCCACACACTAGCTTTCATAGCCTCCTAGGCATGGATATCAGAAGTTGTGACTTCTCAATCTACCAATCGACTTCAATGTGCCAGTCGCCCTTAATCTCCAATCAATCACATAGTTTGGGGGTGCGCTACTTGCCAAAGAAATCTATCGATTAGATTTTGCAAATCGCCCAGAATGGGGCTCATAAATTTGCAAATAAATCTTAAATCTACCAAGGCACATGGGGAATCAGAGGACATCTTTGGTAGTTGAAACACTTGCAGCCTCCCTCTCCAATGACTCTACTAGAAGAGAAGCAATCAACCCTCATAAAGCGGTTGACTCTCCACACTTGGGGGTGAAGCCACAATAGTGGTTTACAATTCAAGTGAGGAAGGAAAACTCAGAAAAAATGAATACATGGCAAAAAAATTGATTTTAGGGGTTTGTATGAACCTATTGGTTCGAGCAAACCCTTTTAATTCTTTCCTGCCCAAAAACCAAACAAAATCCCTTATGAAAGGGTGGTTCACTCGAACTAGGGTTCGAGTGAACCTTGGTTTGAGTGAACCCCTAAGGGTTTGTAATTTAACCCCCCAATTTCTATCCTCTCGAGACACAAAACCTAAATTTTGGCACTGGAGCTAGGGTTGAGGATAAAATGGAGGAATCTTCAAAACCCAACTGAATCGTAGTCCCCTTTAAATGTAAACCATCCAACTAATATAATTTGAATATGTTTTTGTTTCTTGAAGGAATTTGTTTTAGTTTTATTAAACATAGGTTTTCATTGAAAATGAAGGTCTTTGTTCTACACATGTGGAAAAAATAGTAGATTATCAAAGAAAATTGAAAAATATGGATGCAATTCGTGATGATCAAGTCCCCTGATCCAAATCAAAAAAGAATTTCGATGATGACATATTAGTTTGCGTTTATACTTCGGCCACCATGCTTGAACTTTGTAATTAGCTCTGGACTCTGGAAACTTGATTAAAAAATAAAAAATAAAAAACTATCTAACCAAGTGGAAGCACTAGATATCGGAGTTACTAATCTAAATTCGAAAGAATTAGAATTTTATCTTTCATGGAAAAAAAGTTATGCATTATACAGTGTGCGTCACTTTTTAAAAATGTTGTTTTTTGAAAAAAACTAGTTGTCGTGGGAGATGGACAAAGAAGTGCAATCTAATTCAAAAAAAATTGAAAAAATTATTTTTAGAATCTACAGACAAAATTTGACAAGACTCTAGTTTGCATCATCTTCAAATTCCTCACGGTTTAGCCGCTATACATGCCCGAATGTGAAGATTTAGTTAAAAATAATAATTTCAGTGTCCAATTTGGCCAAAAATTGTAAACCACTACTATGGGATCACCCTTTGCATCTGAGATTTTTTGTGCATAGATGTCTAGGAAGTGTGATTTCATCCACAATGGAGGTAGATGTAAACCTTTGTTTCTAGATGCATGCATGTTTCATTCCCATCTAGTATAGGTTTCTTTCATTTTGCTTTTGAATAAACAAACTTAGAATATTAAAAGTTGCTAATTAATTGTCAAGCTCCGCACTGTTCCTCCAATCGGTATCCAAAAGTGTTTTTTGTTCTAAATTCTTGTCTACATGAGATTCCAGTGTCACATCCACATTTTCTTCCAAAGTTTCTTTCTAGTAGGGTTCCTGACTACATGAGCTTCCAGAGTCGCATCCTCGTGTGCTTTCAGAGTTTCTTTCTAGTAGGACAATATTGAGCATTGGATAAACAATGACATCATCCCTAACGGAGGGCATCTTTGCAGTTCTTCAATAGTTGCAACTTTCTTCTTTAGTTTGAATAATTTGTTGACAACCACATCATCGTTGTTGGCCCACCATCTTCATCACCTTTGCAGCTTGTTCTCTATCAGTCTTCATAGGATCTTGGATCAACATCATCGCTTTCCAACATGTGGACATGTGAGGAGTTTTCAAAGGCATCCATCATTGCATTCTTTTCCTTCATCAATTTTTGGTTCTCATTTTTCATTCGGGGGGGTGTTGGAGTAAATTAATCATTATTAATTTACTCTATTACTTAATGTAAAATTAGGAAAAGATCATCTAGTTCTGATTGTGAGTGTTATTGCATTAATTATGCATTTCAATCAGTTAAGTGACTTAACTGGTTCATGTAAATTCTTTTATCTCACTCCTCTCTTAGTTAGAACTCCGCCATTTAGGGATCTCATGTTGAGTTCGCTTGGGTCTATTAGACATAAGGATATTCAATCCTTCATTGTATGTACTCAACTAAATTCAATCTTATGCATTGTTCATGTTCTTGTCTTCTATCTCCTAGATATTCCTAATTCTAATAGTATGTCTAACTTAGCCAATTGGATGGGGTGAAGCCACAATAGTGGTTTAAAATTCAAGTGAGGAAGGAAAACTCACAAAAAATGACCCCAAAGTGAAAAAAGTGATTTTGGGGGTTCGTACAAACCTACTGGTTCGACCGAACGCATTAGGGGTTCGCCCGAACCAATGTTCGAGTGAACCCCTTTAAATTTTGGCCACCAAAAATGAAACAAAATGCATTAGAAGGCATTCCCGAGAACTCTTGAAAGGAGGTCTTCGCCTCAACCATGGATCACAACCTTGGTTCGAAAGAAACCTCTAGGGTTCGCTCAAACCCCTGCCCTTCATCCTCCTCGACATAAAAATGTCTATATTTTTACGCTTCCTGAGCTCGGTGCTGAGGATGAAAATGGAGAAGTATTCAAAAACCCTTATGGAATCAGATAGTCCTCAGAATGAGCTATCCAACGAATATAATTTTTATATGTTTTGATTTTATTATGTATTTTTTTTAGTTTTATTAAACATAGGTTCTTCATCGAAGTATCTATGTTCGCGACAAGTGGAAAAAAATAGTAGATTATAAAAACAAAATTTTAGAATATGAGGCATCTTCGAGTATTGAAGTCCTTGATCCAACAAAAAAATGAATTTTGATAAATACAAAAGTTACTGCCATATAATGTACTACCGCCATGTCCGAATTGTAATTGGTTTGACTTCAAAACTTGATTAAAGAAAAAATATTCAATAAAACGCATCTAGCACCAAGTGGAAGCACTAGATACCTGGAAGTTGGTAAATCTAAATTCAAAAGAACATAATTTACTTCATGGAAAAAAAAAAGTTATGCTATACTGCTGCCACTTTTTAAAAATGTTGTTTTTGAAAAAAAAAAAAACCAGCTGTGGAGATGGAAAAAGAAGTGCAAACTGATTCCAAAAATTTTGAAAAAAATATTTTTAGAATCTACAGACAAAATGTGACGAGACTCTAGTTTGCATCATCTTCAAATTCCTCACAGTTTAGCCGCCATAGGTGCCCGAATGTGAAGATTTAGTTAAAAATAATAATTTTAGTGTCTAGTTTGGCCAAAAATTGTAAACCACTATTGTGGGATCACCTGATGGTTACATATTAATATGTTAATTTTTCAATTTGATAGCAATTGCACGCTTTATTCCATAGTTATATTTTCAATCATATTTATTCTCGATACATGCTAAAGCATGAATTTCTTTTAATTGTTATTTACTATTTTTATACTAGAATAAGAAGAAGATTGTGACTAAAATCACAGTAGTACCTAGTGTTTTCAATGCAATACAAAGACACTACTAAATAGAAGAAATTTCAGTCTAAGCCCTTTTCAAGCAATTGTTGTTTTTTTTTTCATAATTATTGAATGTTAAGAAAAAATAACATAGACTTGCATGCTTTAATATGAGTTGATATTTAGTTTTAAATTTGGTGAAATTTGTGTACCCATACACTTATTTCAAATTTGGAGATTGTTATTTTCTTATCCCAAATCAATTCCAAGTGTTTCAAGATTGATATTAAATTAAAATTTAAAATATTGAATTTTTAGATTATCTTTTTTTTTTCCATTTAGTGAGCTGACTTTTGAAATATTCATAAGGCTCATTTCTATAGTGATATTTAATGTACAATTAATTTATATGGTTGATCAAGAAGATCATCTTTCTAAAGAAATTTAAATTTGAAGCTTAAATACAACATATGTATATTAGAATCATAGTTAGCATGTAGACTATTCTTATAATTTACTTATATTAAACATAAATAAACATCAAGAAAATAAAGGAACCAACTACTCTAATAATGAAATATAATAATTAGAAAAAAAATTATATATCTTGGGTAAATATACCAAATAAGCAAGTGAATATATATTTTTGTTAAGGTTTTCCTATAGAAGGGATGGAATAAAGGAAAATAAAAAGTAGATTTTTTATTTTTGAACCTAAAATTTTGTTTGCGTGACTTATGGTTTCCCCTAAATTTTTCACTCATTATGGTTTTATGGTTTTTTAATTGTTACATTTTATTTCTAGATGTAATTAGTTAAATTATTCTTTCATATTAATGCTTCATTTCTAATCTTAGTTCTAGGGTTCATTCTTACATTAGGTGACATTGCTTTCATCCATCCTATTAACATTATCTTTAGTTTATGAATCTCATTTTCTTATATGCTTACAACATTAGAAAAAAACTTGCTATATCATTTTTTTTGTTCAATTTTGTGTATGGTTAAGCCTCAGTCATATCATTGTTGTAATGGTGGCGAATTAATGGACCCCATCACAATGGCATGGTCTTCTTATTGTGCAAATGCTTTTGTTTCATGCTTCTAGGGAAAGGTCATATGTTTTTTTAATGTATTTATGGTGAATTTGAAAGTGTGGAAGGGATTTTGATGTAAAACTCAATTCACTTTGAAGTTGTAGAGATTTACTGCAATTGAGAAATTATGTAATTTTTCTCAACCACCTTTATCCTATGTCCACTTTATACTATAGAAATTTAGAACATAGAAGTCGTCATGCAAATATTTCAATGTGCATTCAAATCATCAGTCTAATATTGCTTCAATTAATGGATCTTTAGGTTGTAAGCATAATTGTATATTGTTTCCTAATCTCCAATTTCTTTCCACTACCTTGTAGAGTTTCAAACTTCTTTAGTAGCCATGTGAAAATTGGTAACTACTTGTTTTTCATCTATTCTCATTCCTTGCTATGGGGTTATTGTTCAATTAGGCTTAAGATTTAATTAGGGTTCAAAGTTAGGGTTAGAGTTCAATTAGTGTTAGGGTTATGATTAAATTATGGTTATTGCTAATTATGATTAAATTAAGGTTATTGCTAATTAGGATTATGGTTAGTGTTCAATTAGGGTTAGGGTTAGGGTTCTATTAGGGTTGAATTTGGGTCTCAGATTTATGATTCAATTAGGGTTAAGATCAGGGTTCAATTAGGATAAGGCTTAGTGTTAAGGTTAGGGTTCAATTAGAGTTATGATTCAATTATAGTTTAGTGCTAGGGTTATGTTTCAATTAGGTTTAGGATTAGGGTTAAAATTAAGTTTCCCTTAGGGTTAGGGGTAGGGTTAGTTTTTAATTGGGGGTAGGGTTCAATTAGAGTTAGTGTTAGGATTAAAGTTCAATTAGGGTTAGAGTTAGGGTTAAGATTAGGGTTTAATTATATTAGGGTTAGGATTAAATTAGGATCAAGGTTTAATTACTTGGTTAGGGTTAGGGTTGTTTAATTAAGGTTAGGGTTAGGATTCAATAAAGGTTATAAAAGAAATATTCAATTTAAGGTTATAATTAAATTATGATTAGGGTTCACATAGGATCAAGGTTAGGGTTCAATTAGGGTTAGCATTTAGGTTTAATAGGGGTTAGGATTAAGGTTATGCTAGGGTTAGGGTTAGCATTGAATTAGGGTTACTGTTCACTTAGGGTTGTGATTGGGGTTAGGGTTAGGATTAAATTAGGGTTAGTTCTTAATTAGAATTAGGATTAGAGTCTAATTAAAATTAGTGTTTAATTAGGGTTAGGGTTAGGGTTCTACTAGGGTTGAATTTGGGTTAGGGTTTAATAAGGGTCAAGGTTATGGTTAGGGTTCAATCAAAGTCAGTGGTAAGGTTATGATTCAATTAAAGTTAGGATTAGGGTTCAATTAGCAGAAGGGTTAGTGTTTTGGTTAGGGTTCAATTAGAGTTATGATTTGATTAGGGTTTAGGGTTAGGTTTATGGTTCAAATATAGTTAGGATTTAATCATGATTAAATTAGGGTTATGGTTAGGTTTATACTAAGATTAAGATTATAATTAGGGTTGGGTTTTTAATTAAACCCTACCTTAACCCTATTTCTTAATCTAACTCTAACCCTAACCCTAACCCTAAACCTATCTCTTACTCTAACTCTAATCCTAACCCTAACACTCACAATAATTCTAACTCAAACCCTAACTCTAATTCTATCTCTAACCCTAACACTAACCCTAATTCTAAAACTAACACTAATTATAATTGTAACCCTAACCCTAACCATAACTCTAACTCTTACCCTATTTCTAATACTCATAATAATTCTAATTCCAACTATAACTCTAATTATATCTCTAACCCTAACACTAACCCTAATTCTAATCTAACATTAATTATAATTGTAACCCTAACCTTAACACTAACATTAACAATATTTCTAACCAAACCTAATTCTATAACTAACACTAATTTTAGTTGAAACCATAACCCTAACCCTAACCCTAACCCTAATTCTTAAACTAACACTAATTCTAAGTGTAACTCGAACCCTAAACCAAATGCTAACTCCAACCCTAAAAGTAACACTAATTTTAACTCTAACCATAACCCTAACTCTAACCTTAAAGTTAACCTTAATTCTAATTATAACCCTAATTCTATCTCTATGCATAATCCTCACCCTAATCCTAACTCTAACCTTAACCATAACCATAACCATAACCCTAACGATAATGATAAAATTAACTCTAAGCCTGGCTCTAACCCAAATTCTATCTCTAACTATAACCCTAACACTAATCCTAACCTTTAACCTAACCCTAAATCTAACCTTAACCCTCATTATAATATTAACCCTAAACCTAACCCTAATTTTATCTCTAACTATAACCCTAACCTTAACCCTAAACCTAACCTAATCATAACCATAACCCTAACCCTAACCCTAATTATATCTCTATTTGTAACCCTAGCCCTAACCCTAAATGTAACCATAATCTTAATCCTAAACCCAAACCAAACCCTAACACTATCCTTAACCCTAACCCTAATTTAACTATGGTTAATGTTAGGGTTTAATCAAAGTTACAATTAGAATTAGGGTTAGGTTTAGGGTTAGACTTTAATTAGGGTTTAACTTTATATTATAGTTAGGGTTAGGGATTAGGTTCATTTAGGATTGAATTTTAAAAGAGTTAGGGTTAGGATTTTAAGATAAATCCCACAATTAAAGTTTGCATTCAATCAAGATTAGAATTAGGGTTAGATTTCTATTAAGGTTAGGGTTAGAGTAAGGTTAGGGCTAGTGATTAATTATTGTTAGGGCTAGGGTTTAATTAGGTTAAGATTCAATTAGGGTTAGGGGGCTCCAATTGATGTTCAATTAGGGTTAGGGTTCAAGGATAAATTTTGGGGTTAAGGTTAGGGTTGGGGTTACAATTCAACTAGGATTATTATTGAAGTGTTACACTTGTATGGTAAGGGCTAAGATTAAATGAGGGTTAAGGTTAGGGTTTATATTCAAATAGGGTTAAGGTTCAAATAGGGTTAGAATTAGCATTCAATTATAGTTAGCATTGAAGTTAGGTTAGGGTTAGGGTTCATTTAGGGTTAAAGTTTAATTAGGTTTACAATTAGAATTAAGATTGTGTATAAGGTTAGAATTATGGTTAGGGTTAAACTTATAGTTAGGGTTAGTGTTAGAAGTAGGACAAGGGTTAAGATTATAATTAGGTTTGGGGTTGGAATTAGGGTTACAATCAGAATTAGGATTATGAATGGGGTTAGAATTATGGTTAGGGTTAAGATTATAATTAGGTTTGGGGTTGGAATTAAACCCTAACCCTAACCCTAATTATAAATTTTATTTCTAACCATAACCCTAATCCAAATACTAACATTAACCTCAACCTTAATCCTAGTTTTATCTCTAACCCTAATCGTATTCCTAATACTAACCTTAATCATAAAATAACCCTTCCCATGAACCAAACTAATTGTAACCCTGACCTTATTCCTAATGCTAATCGCAACCCTAACCCTAACCCTAGCCTAAATAATATTGTCTTCCATGTTGGGTTGCGAATGCTACTAGCATATTATATTATTAGTTCTTGCCAAGGAACTATAGGCATGACCTGTTGTTAACTAGTTATTAATAAATTTGTTTGTAACAA
The DNA here is from genome assembly GCA_007258455.2 of Sequoia sempervirens. Classification (NCBI taxonomy): domain Eukaryota; kingdom Viridiplantae; phylum Streptophyta; class Pinopsida; order Cupressales; family Cupressaceae; genus Sequoia; species Sequoia sempervirens. Next base: position 42,000 of record VDFB02160642.1, on the reverse strand, counting down.
ATGAGAATTCAACTTATTTTCTTATTTGAAAAAATATTGTATATTGGTAAAGTAAACTTGCAAAATATATAACAAAACATTTATCCAAAATTAATTTTTTTCAATATAATTGGCATAAAAGTTTTTCAAGGAGCATAAACTTTTTATCGCAGGTTTTTAAGGTTTTTCTAGCACAAAGGCTATAATAAAAAAATATATATTTAGCTAATTTTAATAAAAAAAATTTAACTCTTCAAAATTAGTTACTTGTTATATTTTCTATTCTATTCATTTATTTACTTGTTTGCATTAAAATAGGGAAAATTTTGAAATTATCCATTTCTCATAATTAATAAAAATTTGCATAACATCACTCCACTCAAATTTAAGCAAAAAACATGTTTAAGCAAAATGCTCTCATTATTTCATACATAGATTTTTCTAAAACAAGTATACTAATATTACTTTCCTTTTGTAATACTACAATTTAAATTTAGATATCTTTTTTATGAAGAAATATATTTTCTATAAAACTAAAGTACATTGGACATATATTTAAAGCTACAATCAATATAAAAATAAATAAATAAATTTCTATTTTAATTATCAAAAATATATCCAAGTCAATTACTTTATATTTAATGGAAAAATTATTTACTTTTTTAATAAAAATACATCAAAATTTTAAAATATATTAATGTCTACAAATGAAATTATTAAAAATTAGCAAATAAATATATAATATTGAATAGAAATGAAAATAATGAATGATGTCTTTTTCACAAATGAAATTAAAAATCACATGCAAAAGATTAATATTTTGAGATTGACATAAAATAATAAGCTGTTATTTAAATTTTTAAAATTATTTTAAAATGCTCTCAATGTTTCTTACATAGGTTTTTCTAAAATAATTATACTAATATTAATAAATTCAACTATGCTAATTTTTTGAAAATTATTCTTTTTATTAAATAAATATATCTATATATTCAAACTATATTATTTAAGATTAATTTTTGGTAATTACATGTTATAAGTGAAAGCAAAAATTTGTGTCAATAAAAATCTTTTGCATTTAAATTGACATCCTTACCGATTGTTGTTTGGTGCTTACAAAAAAAATTTCAATCAGTCTTTCAAAGACTAACTCGATTAGGGTTCTCATGTATTTATTTTGCAAATAATTAATCTATGTTGATTTAATTTGAAACTGATTAATCTATTGTATTTGCTTATGATGTGACCTCAAAAATCATTCTTTCAAAGAGTAACTTGATTAGGGTTCTCAGTTTGTTTATTTGTAGTGTGGAATGAACTAGAAAAGGAGAACAAAGAGTTCTTCTCCAAGTATATGGAAAAAGAAAAGAAAATCGAGCCAAGATCTAAAGTACTTTTACACTTGAGTTCAATGTTAAAAATAAAACATTATGAACTTTTGAATACATATTTTTTAGTATATTTAATGATGCATATAAACACAAAATATATAATTAAGTCAAGATAAATACCAACGTATTGTTCAAAAATAATTAATGTTATTTTTTTCTATTTTTAAACATGGTGATGACATATATTTTTCGTGCGTTAACAGGTATTCTCTTTAAAAAAGTAAATAAAATGATAAAAATTGATAAAAATTGTAAATAAAATTCAATTAATATTATAATTAGGTTATTTTATCACTCTTACGTTATTTAATATACTTAAGAGTTATTTTACTTTTACTTTAGAGCTATTTAATGATTATTTTATTTTCCTAAAAAATTACAGTATGAAAATAATTAATTTCTAGATAATTTTAATATAATTACCATTAAAATAATTTGATTATTTTAAGAATTAAACTATATTATTTTTGTTAATACTCAGTTAAATGCTAAATTAGTTTGATCTATTTTATTTACAAAATAAATTTACTAAATCTATGTACTTTATCAATAAATGCTAAATTCCTTTGTAAAATAAAATTTTAACTAATATATTTTTGCATTGAGATAAATAATATCTACGTCTAAATAAATCATTCAATTTTAAATTTTCCATATAACTAGAAACGAGTACTTTGCATTTTAAATTTTAGGTTAGGTTCATGCATGCAAGTTTGTATTTGTTTCTAAATGAATATTTTCGTCTTCTAGAAACATTGAGATTCTTTGTTGTTTTACTTAGAGACTTGATTTTCGCCTTGACTTTGTTGTCTTAGCTTTGGTTAAAACATTCTCTTTGTTGTTCTCGAAAAGTCAACACTAAAATTTTATCCCAAAATTCAACACTTTAATCCTTTCGTAATAGTTGGTGTTAAAATTCAACTATGTTCGACTCTCAAACTCAATGTTGCTTCATTTTTTAATTTATTTTTATGGTTCTGGTTATGTCAACTACATTTTGCTCTCAAATTTATTATTATTTCATTTTTTTTAAAATAATTTCATTGAATTTTCTTTAGATATGTACTATTTTTTACCAAAATTTAGTTCATTGATTTCAAAAATGCACTTTTTTCAAATTTGACCTTAACTTAAGCATTTGATAATAATTTTGGTTAAATTCAATTGTTTTTTTTCCTCGTTTTTAATTTTTTTGCATATCTGCCCATCTTTTGGGTTAACCTTTGGCTTAGTTTTAAGATCAACTTAGCTTATTTTTTAAATGCTCTTTTTTCAAAAAATCATTTTCAATTGAAAAATTACCCATCTAAATGCTACAACAAAAATAACACAAAATGAAATGTAAAGAGAATTTAAGAAAAAAACTATTTTTATCATGTATGCTGAATGGTTAAGGAAATCTTTGAACTCATACATATTTACATAATGTTGGCAACATATAAATTGCGCTTTCTTCATGGCCTAAAAACACAACCACATCTTAGAATCTTAAAGTGAGCAAAATTATTTTGTTATAAGGGCCCTTTTCTAATGGAAGACTAAGTTGACTCTATGAATGATCAAATTCCTAAATTTAGGTGACAATTGCTTTATCTTGACCAATTGTTTCTAAAACACAACAAACTCAACAGATACAAATAAAACTATTTTAAAACTTTTTGACAGGAACTTCGCTGCTCTGCAGCTCTTGTTTTAATAATATATATAAAATACGCTGAGAGATATCCTTTTTGAAGCGTCTATTACACTTTTATGTGAGAATTAATTAAAAATAGACACCTCAAGAAAAATATCTATGAACGTATTTTATATATATTATTAAAATAATATAATATGCTAGTACCATTCTGCAACATGGAAGACAAAATCTATATACTAGTTGGAGTCCTTTCAAATATATCTATAGTAAAAATATATTATTATTTCTACAGCGGTTCCGCGCTTAAATGTTTATGCAAGCGATTTTAATGAGTCTAAGATAATGTTCTATATTTTTCTTGGCCTTTTCTAGTTTAGAAGTAATATCGGCAAATCCGTAAAAATCTATATCAAATAAGGAAACTAAGTATTAACTGAGTGAAAATGCTCTTGAACGAATAGAATTAAATGCAAATTAAAAGAAATTCGAATTTAACTTTCTTTTCTTTATTCCAGATTTGTTGAATGCAACGGAAACAAGCTAATATGCGGTTGTAATTTTGATTCATTGCTATTTTCTCTCTTTGATTGCGTATGTGGTATGTGCATTGTAGGTTTTGTTCTTCATCGAACGTTATTTTGGCTTATTTTCCTGTTATTCCTCTTTAATGTCTCCCTTCATTCTGCAAAAGCAATAGCGGTTTATGCGCTGTATCTTTCTTGTAGTCTGCTGCTATGTTTTAGGCTTGTCATTGCATGTTTATCATTGCAGTATTTCAAAGGTGATTATTTTGCGTTACTATTTAGCTCATTTGGGAATCCGTTATTTCTCTGATTTCATGCAAATTCTTTATATGGATTCTTAATAATCATTTTAGATTAAAGACTTCTTTATGCGTGAATGATTAATTGTATGGCAGTGTTCTTATGGAGTATAAACAAGCCGGTAGATTGGAGTGTTGCAGAAAAGAAAGTAACGGTTCAAGAATTGACCTTGCCGGAGATATAATGTACGTTAATTTACTTCATTCTGTGGCGCTACAGATAGCAAATGATTGTGTCACACGTAGTTAAAGCTCATTAGTCTTCTCTACATTTCTGTTGGTTTCATATTGTCGCTGTATAAGAAATGCTAAAATACGTTTAAAGTTATCCTTCTTGAGGTGTCTATTTTCATATTTTTTCTCAATACAATAGGCGCCTGTTGGTTTCATATTGATGCATATATGTGTTTTTCTTTACAGTTTCCAATCTCTATAATGTGCAGTTGTCTCTTCAACCTCTTTTCCTTTTAGTGATTTCTGCAGGGAAAGAAATCTTGGCAAACGTGTTTAATAATAACAATGCGATTTTGTTTTTTCTGTTCATTAACTCCAGTTGAGCCGTTTCTTAATTTGTTCGGTTAAGAAGCCCAACAATCCTGATATTGAAATAACTTACTTGGTTGTTCAATGGCAACCCGCCCAATAAATCTACTCCAACCTTAAGTAAGGATATTGTGGTTAGAGCGGCGGTTAAGTCTATTCTTTTACTAGCCTGCCTGATCTGCAAGTTTAGTAGAACTGTGAATCCTTTAGAAATACCCCTAGCATTTAAATTTTCTGACTTATCTTTCCAAGAGAACTTATATTCGAATCTGGGTAAATTCTTCTGTTTAGGCTTTCTTAATTCTTAGCTAATAACTTTGGGATTTAGCCCATAATCCATGGATGCCTGTTGCCTCTCTTTGCAGCCGCAGCCAATTATAATAGTAATCCTCATCTTTTCTGCTTCGGCCTCCTTGATCCATGCGTTCTATGCCGAAAACAAATCTCCGTTGTAGTTAACCGAAATAGTTTATTGCAAGCTTTTGCCATCCGCAGTGTTAACGATTATAGGAATGGTGGGTGTATAGGGGAGAGGACTCAGTAGTTGAGCACCTAATTTCGCATTTCTAATTATTCTATATGGAAATTTCAAATTACTCCTAATTTTTTACAGCAGCTTATTTGGCAAGTCCCTTGCTTATAACTAAGATTTCACGGTCACATCATCAAATATGATGCCACATCAACATGCTTTTTGTCAAGGTGTCCAAAAAGACCCAAAAAAAAGGTGAGACCAATACTTGTGCATTCACAGCATGTTTTATTGAGCGTTGATGTGGAATCACGTGATTGGTTGCTTTTTAGATCAAAGGAAAACACCATCAACATTAACAACTTTGAAGTCGCAATTATTGGTCCAATATTGATAAAAATATTGGGCATTATATAAACAACTACTATTGTCAATAATTGAAACATGCTCAAGTATTGGGTCCTCTCCCCTAATTGATATGTAAGAATTGCTAGAAAATCGTTAATAAATCTAGAATTATGGAAGCATCGCTTGTAAGGTGGTTGTTCACATATTTGATTGTGTTCTTTTGAATTGTATGCAATCAAAGTTTTTTAGTTGCATTTTCTTGGGAGGGCATTATAGAGTGGAAACATGCTTGTTCACATGGAGTGCATGCAAAGAGCTTTTGTTTCAAAAGTGTTTTGGAGAATCTGAAGATATATTGTACTAATTTTATTGCTGAATAATACATGAGTGATGGATGATGTTGGAGGCTTGGTTTCTCCCTTTTGAGGGTTTTCCTAAGGTATAGCTTTTGTCATCTTTCATGGTATGTTGTCTATTCTTTTGCATATGGATTCTAAATATATTTTTGCATAATTTTTTCTATTTGAGTTATGTGGAAATTATCATATATGGCTACACAATCCTTTCAAAATGGTGAGTGATAGATGATGAGAATTAAACAATTAACATCTTGATGCACAAACTTGAAGAAGCTTGTCCATGGTTTTCCAAAATTCTAGTTGATTTTCATTTTTTAAAAGAAAAAGGCATCTACAAGTAGACTATGAACATTAAGATGATGTCTAGTTGTTAAATTTTGTAATTTCATTACTTTTCAAAAGTATTTTAATTCTTGATTACAATTGAGAGAGCTTGACTCTTACAAGATAAACTTAGTTGATCCTATTATGAGTAAAGAAAATAGAATTAGAAAAGATGTTGGCTCTTTGCAAGCAGGGTCAAAAGCAAATGTGTTAGCTCTTTGTACCATTTTGAAAATAAGACCTTTTAAGTGTGGTGCCCACATGCAACTCTTTTGTTCTTGCACATGTAATATATGATGCATGAGCTTTAATAAGGATAAAGACAACGAAAAATAAAATGTGAGATTTGTAGTAAAGATGCACATTATCTTGAAAATAACAAGTTAGATCTACTTTCATGACCACTACTTGTCTAATATTTTCTTTGATATAATCCATTCAAGTCATGTATATAGTGCATATAGAATGCTTCTTCCAATAAATATTTATCAAGACACCAACTTATTCAAATTTAAGATACTAAAAAATATAAACATTTCCTTTTATTACAAAAGAAGGGTTCATTTCTACCGTCACAAAATCATATAAATATCAAGCTAAAATGTATCATGCAACATAACTTAACACTAAATATGCTTTCGGAAAATCGGGTTTCCTAAATGCCTTGCAATGTTATGTGAAGATTGTCATTTCTCTCTTCCTTCATGTTGAATCTTCTTCATCCATCAATGTCTACACCATTTTCCCACTAATTGGATGTATTTCACTATCTAGTAAAAAATTAGTTAATATTGTTTGAAAAATTATTTTTCTTACACACTAAAATTACTAGAAGCTATCAATTTAATTTAAAAAGATCTCAAAACAATAAAATTATTAAAGTACACAAGAAATCAAACATGATGAACCATAGAATGCCCCATAGTCTCCACCTTCCTACAACTATTTAGAATGACACTATTCACACAAAAGTAATAGTTAATTAAAGTTTCAACTATGGTTTTCACATTGTGACAAACATGGGTTGAATAATCTACTCCAAACATATCAATCCAAAGGAAATGCACGAATTCCCTCCTCTTAAAATTATATGCTTAGTGAGAATCCAAACCAACTGCAAGTTAACATAAGGCTAGGTATATTAGAATCATAGTAACAAAATTTTGATTAAAAGAAACATAAAATACTAAGAATCTACAATGAGAGAAACAATTATACTTTTTTTTTTTCCATTGGTAGAGTAATTGATATTTACTAATCTATATAAATAATAACTTATTTCAAAATGAGTCACATTAAACCTATCAATCTACTTAAAAAATAGGCTCAAGAAAGAATTGAGAAAAGGGAGATAATTAGAGAATAGTCTCTTTCTCTTTCACATCTTTTCAAGTGGTTACACAAACTTTTTTTGGTATTTAGAAGAATGGATCTAAAAATGTGAAAGCACAAATCTAAATTAATCATCCCTTTATTTTATGTTTCACTCCCTCAAATATTTGCTCTCTTGAGAAGGATGAGGGTATTGAAGGATAGTGCATACATGCCTCTAAAAAATCAAGAAGAGGACATGCATGTTGATAACAAATAGTTGAATATTTCAATAAAAATAATAATTGATCTAGGATTTATCAAAGGTATAGACATCATATATACATGTTCACTCACATTGATGTCCTTATCGATGTGCCAATGACTAACAAGTTGGCATAGTACCACGTGGATAGACTCACATGCTTGCAAGCTCTAAACATACTACACAAAGGATCATGCTTGTCAATTTCTAGGAAAGAAGTCATGAAATTTTGTATATGAAGCCCATGCTACTTAAGACACGTCACCAAATGGTTTGGACATTGTGACTATACATTTAATTGTTGATGCTTGATGCTTAGACTCAAACTGAATAACTTTTGACTTTTGATCAACTTTTTTATACCATCAATCTAAAAAATGACATGTATCCATGGGAAATTACATTGAAGATAACACTTCATTTGTTTAAAGATCTAACAATTCATCTTTTAGATCTCTTCAACATACTCATTACATCTTAAAATTCAACTTATATGCTTAATTGATTGCATTTGTTTAATTAACCCTAGATTCTTAATGTAATGATACTTATTTCGTAATATAAATATTAAGGGATATTTGATAGTGATTTATGACCTCTTTTAACACTCCTCTTTATGTATTAAATACAAAGAAGTCATTAGAAACAAAGCATGGCAGCTTACATGGCTATAATTTCATATGACCATACGCTGGCGTCATCTTTGGGCTCAGTACCCAATGGCCCCTTCCATGTGACCGCAGCCGTAACACTAGTAAGAGTAAACCATAAACAGACACACGTTAAACATTGAGCGAATAAAACGATTCGCACGGTTGAAATATTCAGACTGCAAATCGTAGACGTTATATATACGTTTTAAAACTGAAGCGTGATAAGCGGCGGGCGAAGCGGGTAGGGCCCATCAATACGAATAATGATTGTCACCATTAATGTTACACATGTTTTTATGATGATATTATTTCTGCAGCGCTTTAAAACTGGAAGCGTGATAAGCAGCTTGGGCGAAGCGGGTGGAATTTATCAATACGAATAATGATTGTCACCATTACAATGTTACATGTTTTATGATGATATTATTTCTCATACGGAATGCCATATCTCGGCACTGTCTATGCAGGAGATAATTTGCACCGCATGGCATGGATGCCCATCCGCTGCCATCCATCTGACACCGCTGCCGTATCTGCCAGTCCTCGTCCTCGTCGGTCCTCTTTCTAACGTACCCTGACATCTGTTGTGCAGTACGGTGTCTCCCGTCAGATCAGTCCGTCAGTCCTTTACGTTTTTTTTAATTTTCTTTAACTTTCATTTATAACGTTAATTTTTATATATTTAATTTTAACATTAATTTTTATATATTTAACTTGATAGATTAATAATTAAAGATTTAGCTAATGTTAATTTTTTTTATATTTTTTTTTTTAATAATTGTTTTTTAATAACATTTTAGATTTTATTTTGTATTTAAGAAATAAAGAAAAATTAATATAAAATGTAAAAATATTTTAATTATTTTATTATTATATATAATACATAAATTTTAATCTTTTAGATTATTTTATTTTATTTAAAGAATATTTTTATTTATTTAAAAGTTATTTTATTTTTGTTATTTTATATTTCTTTAAAGAACTATTTTCACTTATTTTATTTATTTTTTAGTTTTAGTTTTAGTTTTTAGCTCAATGTTAAAACTAAGATATAATATAAATTATTTTTAATATTTTATGCAATGTAAATTAAATTTTTAAAATGTTGTTATTATTATTATATTTATTATATATTATAGTTTAGATATTCATTCAATTTAAATTCTCCTATTATATAAATATATATTATTTATTATTGAATTATATTAAATAAATAGCATATATCTTATATATAAAATAAAATATGATATGTTATAGTAAATAATATTTATATAATATAAATAAATAAATAAATAAACTTTTATAACTAAGATTTTATAGTTTAAAAAAAAAATTATAAGGTATATAACCCTAATCCTAATTTTATCTCTAACCCTGACCCTATTCTCATCCCTACTTGTAACCCTAAACTTATTC
>VDFB02160642.1:17679-32377 GCA_007258455.2 Sequoia sempervirens | reverse complement strand
TAATTTACTTCATTCTGTGTCGTTACAGATAGCAAATGATTGTGTCACACTTAGTTAAAGCTCATTAGTCTTCGCTACATTTCTGTTAGGTTTCATATTGTCGCGGTATAAGGAATGCTAAAATAGGCCGAAAGTTATCCTTCTCCGGTGTCTATTTTCATCATTTTTTCTCAATACAATAGGCGCCTGTTGGTTTCATATTGATGCATATATGTGTTTTTCTTTACAGTTTCCAATCTCTATAATGTGCAGTTGTCTCTTCAACCTCTTTTCCTTTTAGTGATTTCTGCAGGGAAAGAAATGTTGGCAAACGTGTTTAATAATAACAATGCGATTTTGTTTTTTCTGTTCATTAACTCCAGTTGAGCCGTTTCTTAATTTGTTCGGTTAAGAAGCCCAACAATCCTGATATTGAAATAACTTACTTGGTTGTTCAATGGCAACCCGCCCAATAAATCTACTCCAACCTTAAGTAAGGATATTGTGGTTAGAGCGGCGGTTAAGTCTATTCTTTTACTAGCCTGCCTGATCTGCAAGTTTAGTAGAACTGTGAATCCTTTAGAAATACCCTTAGCGTTTAATTTTTCTGACTTATCTTTCCAGGAGAACTCATATTCGAATCTGGGTAAATTCTTCTGTTTAGGCTTTCTTAATTCTTAGCTAATAACTTTGGGATTTAGCCCATAATCCATGGATGCCTGTTGCCTCTCTTTGCAGCCGCAGCCAATTATAATAGTAATCCTCATCTTTTCTGCTTCGGCCTCCTTGATCCATGCGTTCTATCCCGAAAAAAATCTCCATTGTGGTTAACCGAAATAGTTTATTGCAAGCTTTTGCCATCCGCAGTGTTAACGATTATAGGAATGGTGGGTGTATAGGGGAGAGGACTCAGTAGTTGAGCATCTAATTTTGTGTTTTTAATTATTCTACATAGAATTTTCAAATTACTCCTAATTTTTTACAGAAGCTTACTTGGCAAGTCCCTTGCTTATAACTAAGATTTCACGGCCACATCATCAAATATGATGCCACATCAACATGCTTTTTGTCAAGGTGTCCAAAAAGACCCAAAAAAAGGTGAGACCAATACTTGTGCATTCAAAGCATGTTTTATTGAGCATTGATGTGGAATCACATGATTGGTTGCTTTTTAGATCAAAGGAAAACACCATCAACACTAACAACTTTGAAGTCGCAACTATTGGTCCAATAATGATAAAAATATTGGACATTATATAAACTACTATCACAACAATTGAAACATGCTCAAGTATTGGGTCCTCTCCCCTAATTGATATGTAAGAATTGCTGGAAAATTGTTCATAAATCTAGAATTATGGAAGCATTGCTAGTAAGGTGGTTGTTCACATATTTGATTGCGTTTTTTTGAATTATATGAAATCAAAGTTGTTTAGTTGCATTTTCTTGGGAGGGCATTATAGTGTGGAAACATGCTTGTTTTTGTGGAGTGCATGCAAAGAGCTTTTGTTTCAAAAGTGTTCTAGAGACTCTGAATATATATTGTACTAATTTTATTGTTGAATAATACATGAGTGATGGATGATATTGGAGGCTTGGTTTTTCCCTTTTGAGGGTTTTCCTAAGGTATAGCTTTTGTCATCTTTGATGGTATGTTGTCTATTCTTTTGCATATGGATTCTACATATATTTTTGCATAATTTTTTTTATTTGACTTATGTGGAAATGATCATATATGGCTACACAATCCTTTCAAAATGGTGAGTGAAATCAAACAATTAACATCTTGATGCACAAACTTGAAGAAGCTTGTCCATGGTTTTCCAAAATTCTAGTTGATTTTCATTTTTTTTTAAAAGGCATCTACAAGTAGACTATGAACATTAAGATGATGTCTAGTTGTTAAATTTTGTAATTTCATTACTTTTCAAAAGTATTTTAATTCTTGATTACAATTGAGAGAGCTTGACTTTTACGAGATCAACTTAGTTGATCCTATTATGAGTAAAGAAAATAGAATTAGAAAAGATGTTGGCTCTTTGCAAGTAGGCTCAAAAGCAAATGTGTTAGCTCTTTGTACCATTTTGAAAATAAGACCTTTTAAGTGTAGTGCCCACATGCAACTCTTTTGTTCTTGCACATGTAATATATGATGCATGAGCTTTAATAAGGATAAAGACAACGAAAAATAAAATGTGAGATTTGTAGTAAAGATGCACATTATCTTGAAAATAACAAGTTAGATCTACTTTCATGACCACTACTTTTCTAATATTTGCTTTGATATAATCCATTCAAGTCGTGTATATAGTGCATATAGAATGCTTCTTCCAATAAATATTTATCAAGACACCAACTTATTCAAATTTATGATACTAAAAAATATAAACATTTCTTTTATTACAAAAGAAGGGTTCATTTCTACTGTCACAAAATCATATAAATATCAAGCTAAAATGTATCATGCAACATAACTTAACACTAAAATATGCTTTCGGAAAATTAGGTTTCCTAAATGCCTTGCAATGTTATGTGAAGATTGTCATTTCTCTCTTCCTTCATGTTGAATCTTCTTCATCCATCAATGTTTGCACCATTTTCCCACTAATTGGATGTATTTCACTATCTAGTAAAATATTAGTTAATATTGTTTGAAAAATTATTTTTCTTACACACTAAAATTACTACAAGCTATCAATTTAATTTAAGAAAATCTCAAAACAATAAAAGTATAAAAGTACACAAGAAATCAAACATGATGAACCATAGAATGCCCCATAGTCTCCACCTTCCTACAACTATTTAGAATGACACTATTCACACAAAAGTAATAGTTAATTAAAGTTTCAACTATGGTTTTCGCATTGTGACAAACATGGGTTGAATAATCTACTCCAAACATATCAATCCAAAGAAAATGCACGAATTCCCTCCTCTTAAAATTATATGCTGAGTGAGAATCCAAACTAACTGCAAGTTAACATAAGGCTAGGTATATTAGAATCATAGTAACAAAATTTTGATTAGAAGAAACATAAAATACTAAGAATCTACAATGAGAGAAACAATTATACTTTTTTTTCTTTTTCTTTTTTTCCGTTGGTAGTGTAATTGATATTTACTAATCTATATAAATAATAACTTATTTCAAAGTGAGTCCCATTAAATTTATCAATCTACTTAAAAAATAGGCTCAAGAAAGAATTGAGAAAAGGGAGATAATTAGAGAATAGTCTCTTTCTCTTTCACATCTTTTCAAGTGGTTACACAAACTTTGTTTGGTATTTAGAAGAATGGATCTAAAAATGTGAAAGCACAAATCTAAATTAAACATCCCTTTATTTTATGTTTCACTCCCTCAAATATTTGGTCTCTTGAGAAGGATGAGGGTATTGAAGGATAGTGCATACATGCCTCTAAAAAATCAAGAAGAGGACATGCATGTTGATAACAAATAGTTGAATATTTCAATAAAAATAATAATTGATCTAGGATTTATCAAAGGTATAGATATCATATAGACATCATATATACATGTTCACTCATGTTGATGTCCTTATCGATGTGCCAATGACTAACAGGTTGACATATTACCGCGTGGATAGACTCACATGCTTGCAAGCTCTAAACATACTACACAAAGGATCATGCTTGTCAATTTCTAGGTAAAAAGTCATTAGAAACAAAGCATGGCAGCTTACATGGCTATAATTTCAGATGACCATATGCTGGCGTCATCTTTGGGCTCAGTACCCAATGGCCCCTTCCATGTGACCGCAGCCGTAACACTCGTAAGAGTAAACCATAAACAGACACACGTTAAACATCACGTTAAACATTGAGCGAATAAAACAATTCGCACGGTTGAAATATTCAGACTGCAAATCGTAGACGTTATATACACGTTTTAAAACTGAAGCGTGATAAGCGGCGGGCGAAGCGGGTAGGGCACATCAATGCGAATAATGATTGTCACCATTAATGTTACACATGTTTTGATGATGATATTATTTGTACGCACGGAATATCTCATCCATATAGTATTTCGTACCTAGGGATTCGTACTTTCTTATCCTACTCGCTTTTTGGCTCCCTCGTTGTCTATTATTTCAAATCCCCACCGCATCTGTGCCGTATACGCAGAAGAAGATGCGCGTTGGATAAGATACTAAGCATGGCCATCCTGCGGTAAGGAAATGAGGGCCGTACAATGATGATAAATAATGTATGATGAGTCGAGATGGAGGGGGTCCATAAATGTGCCAAACTGTACAGTCAACGTTATTCTGTTCTTTAGTCGAACCCTCGCTTTCTGAATATGTTAAATGTTATTGTTAGTTATAGTCAGAGATTCCGTTGCCCCTTTTCCCCTGAAACGCCCGGCTTCGAACCCGTGACGTCAAGAATAACTTCAAACCCTAGTGTACGAATTAATTTGTAGAGGACGCGCATCTCCAACTTGTGCACTGTAATACAAACCTTAGTCACTCATCAGCACACACCTGTGACTGCACAGGCAGTTTTGACTTTGCAATTTATATTTTTACTACCTTTGACATTGTTTCAGACAATGCTGGTGCGAGTTCTGACATAATAAACGTATGATTTTCCTTTGCTGGGCGTGTTCAGGCATTCTGACTACAATTCTTCACTTCTCCTTTAAACTACAACTGACGCACACCAATACATGTAGTTTTGATAATTCTAAACCTCATACTCGCAGTTCTGCTCATATGGTGTGTGCCAATGTAGGAATTGCTGCAAATTTGTTTTGGATCAACCCTCAATACTTACTATATGGCATGCTTTCTCTAGGAAATAGTACAAGAGGGAATCGATATTAAGAACATTCGATGGCACAACAGTGATTATGTTTATAAATCAGGGTATATCTGCAGCTGATGAGTCTAGATTATTAATGCTCTCAAATTTGTAATGTGCAAAAGAGCAATTGAATTTTAAAGTCAGGTTCCCTCCAAAGATGAGCACGCAAGTTAGATTTTTAACTGTCATTCTCTTTATGTTGGGAACTGATTCTGGTCCTACGAATCTTACACAAGTGGTTAGATGTTAGAATACATTCCTATTACAACATGTTTATTTATGACGATTTAGAAGAATCCAAAAGATTTTAACATTTAATAACGTTCTGAGATGTGGATGTATGCAGGGAAGAAAGAAAAGATGTATAGGAAAACTTTGTGCCTGTAATACAGAATGTTAAATATGCCATCTTGTCTACCAAAAGATCTGTTGAAATTAGCACAGTACAAAGCAACTGTGAACATAGTAGAAATGGACAATAAACATTAGAGATTCAATAGTTTAATATCTTTTTAACATTGAAGTGGTACGCATAGCTTGCTATCTAAAGGACTAACCGAGGATCTCTTTTCATCCTCTAGCTCAGAAGATCAAATCTTAATCTTTGTTCTTTATTCTGATTAGAGCAATGAGACATGATCTTTTCCTTAGACTGCACACAATCTCTTCTGCGACAATCTTCTCTTCCTCTACATCTTGCAGAATACATATAACCTCCTCTGTGTCAAAGATTTTTTTATACCCTGTACAATGGCATTGGATCAAAGGCACATAGACAGAACTAAAGGACAAGCAACTGGGAATTTAAAGTATATTTGATACTATATGATTGTTTTAATCAGAGATACGATATGATTATTGATTTTACTCAAAATGCAGATCATTCTAGGAGATGCCAGTGATAAAGAATAGTAACTAAAACTTATTTAACAATTATTTTGTTCTCGAGACGAGTTGTTTGCAGCCTTTCAACGGAAATATATTGGTTTCGAATTAAATATTGCTTTCAAGCGAGGAATGTCTCCACTCTGTGAAATTAAATGTTTTCCGGGTGAGACAACTTTTTGGGTGAAGAGGCAAAACCCATCTCCCTACAACTGTTGCTTCAATCTATTCACAATAAATGAAAAGTATGTATAATAAAATTAAATAAATTAGATAATAAAAGGTAATGATGTTATTCTAATAGGCACCTCTTTTGAGTGGAGGAAATTTCTTTACCCAAATTTATCATTTTCTTTCCCCGTTTAGAAGATCCCATTTCATATGGCGGTGACTGAAAACCAGTAAGCTACATTGCAATTTAACACAACCCGTAGGCGTTTGACGGCGTGAGAGTTTTCCGGTGAAAAGTTCACACATAATATAGCCTATCGGCTAATTGATGGAAGCAATCATTAGTCGTATTGATGGGACCTACCCGATTCGCCCGCCGTTTATCACGCTTCAGTTTTAAAACGTATATATGACGTCTACGATTTGCAGTCTTTATATTTCAGCCATGCGATTCGTTTTATTCGCTAAAAGCTTAACGTACGACTCATTTGCTGCGACTTTTTCACGTAACTGTCTCCCTTTATATTTATATCAATATTAGAAAAGGGATTGCTTATGCCACCATGGGAGTGAATTTTCAGTGTTGTCGGAGCGGATTCCAGAGGATATTTTAACCTTATCTGTTTTCACCATTCTACTAGCAAGTAAATCCCTTGAAATTCAGTATGGATGATTTTTTAGAAAATATTTTTTCATCGTCATCTTCATGGCCGGAGATGGATGGAGGACAAACCAATGGCATGCCTGATGATTCTATTGGAGCATTTCAAGGGGACTTGAAGGTTTCAGCAATGCCTAGTGATTTACTACAGCTACAGAGCCTTGTTGGCAACAATGTTGCTGCAGGTGAATCTACCATGTTGCAGTTAAGCACATCTGGCCCAGCCACACCACTGGGAAGCACATCCCAATTTCTGAATCCAGTTGGAGGGTTATCAAGAACAGCTGTTTCAGTGCCTGAACTAGCATCGGGGGGAAGTAGTAGCACTGAAGTATCTGGCTTTCAACAAGCTCTAGGAGATTCTCATTCACAATTTCACGTTTGGAGTCAGTCTTAGGCAGGTTCTACACCTCCTCCCTGACACGAATGGAGAAATTGTTCATCGTGAAGGGCACCGTTTGGGTAAAAGGCCCCACCCTGAAGAAAAACTGCTTGTCAGAGACAATATATCCACTACTGTGAGTATGCTTTATCTAGCATATGGAGTACAACTTTAGCTATATTCGGCTCTTTTTGCAAGTGTCAATTAGAAGCATTCTAATCCATGTGTGTTTGTATGAGTGCAAAATTATCACCTGTGCATTATTTTATCAATTATGAATATGAATGTTTGGGTTGAACACTTCCAGGAGCACGATGAACATCAAGGAAACCTTTTAATTTCTTTCACTGGAGTGCAAACTGGTCAGACTCAGCTTGTTAGAACTGCAACGATGCAATCCCAGCAATAGGTATGCTTTAAACTTTATGTATTACAATGCTATGGTGAAAACACCCTTATCTGAAAGTGTATCATGGAACAGAATCTTAGGGCTCAAAGTATACAATCAGGTGAAGGAAATTCTCTACAACAATATTGTAGTCATTTTGTCATTTCACAAGTTCAATCGGGAGCTGGTGGTGGGAATGCTGTCAATGGAGCTACACGGCCCCATGTCAAGGCATGTCGAGGTCAAGCAACTGATCCACACAGTATTGCTGAGCGGGTCAGAATATGTTTTCTCATTGAAGTATTGTAATAGCCAATTAATGTGTATGTACATGGGCTTATTTTTAACGTGGTTGTTTTAGATGCCTAAGGTTTTGTGATTCTTGTGGCCTTTCTGGTCCTGATGGATGACATAGTTCTTTTTGGAACCTTTTAATTTCTCCTCATGGTGTGCTATGTGAACTATAATTTTTTTTTAAAACTGAGCATTATGTATGTGTCTTTTTCTGCAGCTCCGAAGGGAGAGGATTGCTGAAAAGAATGAAATCTCTGCAAGAACGTGTTCCAAACTTCAATAAGGTATGGAACAAACTATAAAATGCTTTTAGTGGGATTATTTTATTGTTTATCTTCTCTTCTGGAAATATAATTTGAGTCTCAATTTATATATCTTCATAGGGAATTGCCATTTATTCTCTGGATTGTAAATCTCTAAGAATGATGGTGGAATTTTTTTTCCATTTTTTTGGAATTATCTGACTTTAAAATCAATATTCAAAAATACACAGTTCCTCCGATTCTACATTCAACTAGTCTTCAGGTTCATATATCTTTTTATGTCCTTTTTTGCTTTCTCAGTTCTCATCATTTTTGCTTGTCCAAGATTCTATGTAATATCCCTAGGGGTATATCTTAGGGTTACAATTTAGAGAGTTCAATCAACAAGGTCACGACAACCATTTAACTTCTTTCAAACAATGACAAAAAGAAAATCTGAAAATAAATAATAAAAATTTCTACAATATTGTCTAATCATATAAATGTTTGATTACAACTCAGTGGCAAAAATAAATTACCAGCAGTCTAGTGGCTGACTGTTACCCTCATAAAATGCAACCAATAGACCATTGGTTTAGATAGGTCATTGTAGAAGGTGATATTACTTCTATTATATTTATTTTGCAGTCCTCATACACATGCCAAATCTGGAATT
This sequence comes from Sequoia sempervirens, assembly GCA_007258455.2. Classification (NCBI taxonomy): domain Eukaryota; kingdom Viridiplantae; phylum Streptophyta; class Pinopsida; order Cupressales; family Cupressaceae; genus Sequoia; species Sequoia sempervirens. The sequence goes on along the minus strand of VDFB02160642.1, from coordinate 23,875 downwards.
CACGGTCTGCCTGGATCAATTTTACCTTGCATAGTTACCTCTCCTTAGATCTGAGGCATGAAACCCTTAGATTGCAGCACTCTAACACTCTACTCTTTGGCTAGAAATCAGTTTGGAACTAGATTGTGTCTATAGTGTTTTTGCCTCTTGATTAGGTCTGATCTGCAATTTTCCCCTTTCTCCTCACCTGGATCTTCTAATGAGTGCGACTAGTTGGTCCTCCTGTGACTGATGATGTCTATGCTAGAAATCTGGGTAGAATGATGCCTTTGATGGGAAATTGGAATATCTCAGCCTGAGTTTTCCTTCCTAAACAATGTGTCTGGATTTGAAATGGTCTACTCATAGATGCTATGGTCTTGAAACTACTTTTGACAATGCCCTAGTTCAGAAATTGTCCACAGTTTCCCCAACCCTCCTTATACCAGCCAGGGTTTTCATCTTGTAGGTGCTGCAAAATAAGAAAAATTCATCCAGGCCTTTTGATCTTTGGTTTTACTCAATATTGGAATTCATTTTTTGCCCTAAAATGTAACCAGTGATGGGTGTTTTCGTCCTCACCAATGATATTGGTAGTGAGGGATTTTGTCATAACAGGTAGTGGTGGAATGGAAATTGAAAATGACCTGAAAACTTTCCCTCCAAAGGAAAATTCGACCTCCTCTTATAATTGTTTGTTCTTGGGTGCCAAAGACCTCAAATCAGCATCTAAAAATAAAATTCAAATATTGAAACTTATCAATTTACAATGTTGGCCAACCTGGCTAATTTATTTTTTAAAATATTTTATTAATTTATAATATTGATATTATTATTCTAATATTATATTTTTATTATTTATGATTAAATTAAAATAATTGACTCATGCCTCTTGGATGGTAGAGACATGATAGTCCTCCCATCTCAAATATTGCTTGTCCTCAAGCAATGACAATTGCATAATCACTGCCCACATCATGCCACTAATGCTCCTCGATCCTGGGTGCCACTCCTATAGATTCACCAATACTCCAGATACTATCAGCTTACATAGCCTTAGGATGGTTCTATTTTGATGTCCAGAACTTGACATACAATTCATAACCATAGACAACATATTTTTCATCTTCAGTGTCATTGGAGAACAATACAAGTTCTTCCCAGATGTAGCATCAAACTACTGTAAATACTAAGCTAGGTTATGAATAACTTGGAAAATTTTAGAATCAATAGCAAAGAAAAATGTATGAAGAAGATCAAATTCACTACCTAGTATTGTTAATTTAGAAGATACTTGACATAACACTTCCTTTAAGGACTTAATTCTTTGCATATATTTTTTATGACAGCCACAGAAACCTTCTTCCATTCTAGTTTTCATGATATGTGAATATCTACTCAACAATCCTAACAAATTTGTAGCATTTTTTACTAGTTTTTCTCTGAGATCCCAAAACCACATCTGAGATACACACATTCTATCCAAATTAATAGCAGTTGACATGCTATGAATGGTGGTAATTTTCAAATTAAAAACTTCAGGTGTCGCATTAACAAATTTAATCAGAAAGTCATGAGAAGTAGGTGACTGATTTCCAATGACACTTCTATCCTGCCTTACATCTTCTAATATCACCTGGAACTCGTCCTAGTTCCTTGAACTATGTGATAAAAACAACACAGCATATGTTTTATTTCGATCTTGGCCAACAATGTCACTACTTTAATCCATAAATAACAAGCTTAAATTGATTGCACTTTTTCTACTAGATGTTGAAGTATATGATTTGTTGTGGGCCAAGTGCTAAGACAAGCAGCATGCAATCCAATTTGGCAAGCTTTCCATATATTCCTTTCATTTGCAACTTCCAAAGTTAACTTTCCCTCTTGGGCTCAACAATAGTCTTGAAGAACATAGAGATTTGTTTCCACTATTTTCATTTTGTCATGTTCAGAAAAATAGTCATTCATGACCCTTGCTTCATCTTTCAGTATAGATTTATGAGCTTGACATGACTTCAAAAGTTTCAGGGTATTGAACAACATATAAGATAATTACAAGAATCTAGCTGCAGAACACATACAGTAAGTTGCTTTATTTTATTATAGACTCTCCAATCAAGTCTTCCTTCCTCATCAAGTTTGTCAAGACACAAACAAATGATAACTACCACATTGTATTGGAGATGCCCCTTCAACACTTTGAACATAGGAAGAGTCCTTAAAGTCTACAAAGTTAGAACACACTCTAGTATCCTCTCTATTGACCACATTAACCCCTCTAGGCTTAATTTTTCCAATCTTCTTGAATTCCATCTCTAGATTAAAAGAAACAATAGTCAAAGGAAGATTCTTAATATAAATTGATCTACCATTACCTCCATTTCCAAAGCCAGTTGCATCATTAGAAGTATTGGGGTATGCTTCATCAATTTCCATTGAGACATTTAATGATTGACTTTGTTGTGAAGGTTGTGTTGTAGGTTGTTGCTCTGAACCTACTAGAATAAGTTTATTTGATGTTGCTTGGTAAGATTGTGAAGTGGTAGAGGGTGAAGCCTTATTCATTGCCTTAGATGCAATGGAGGCATAAGTATGCTTGGTAACGTTCCTTGTTGTTTCTTCAATCGAAGCGGAAGTAGATCCAACTCCCATAGATAGAATAGCAATAGAAATGGCCACAACTGAGATTTCCATTAAGAGATCCTCCAATTTATCTTTAGCTAGAGGAAATTATTGCTCATTAGAATTACTGTATTCCTCAACTATGGCTTCTTCCTCAGTAGTAGTAGCACCAGTAAACTCCTTTTTTATTTCAATCGTAGCTCTAGTGATACAAAGCTCTAGTGATGGCTCAGTCATAGGCGAACTTGACTTCAATATAGGTGAGATTTGATAAGATTAAAGAGTTTGCAACCAAGTGGGAATCATTTGTGGTCCTTTTTTCTTAGGAAAATGGACTTTCTAAAAATTCTCATACAATACTCTACATCTGTATTAAACTTGTTTTTGCAATAGTGGCATTACATTTGCATCGACTCGTGAAGAGCATTTGATAAATTATAGATTCTAGTCCTGCAATATATTCATTCCTCCTTTCAAGCTATTTTCAAATTTATGTGCATGTGCTTGTCATTTGAGATCTTGCTTTCCTTCTTTTAGCTGATCATATACTTGTAGGGTTTACACTCATCTCAGTTTTGCACTCACCTCTACTCTAGAGTATCAAAACCAAGTCATATCAATGATGTTTACATAATATATACCTAACATGCTTTAATTTTCAGGTGATTGACATTATATCTAGTAGGAAAAGAACAAGAGAGCATAATTAATGGTTAAGCTCATTGTGATAGAAGGATATGCTTCAGTTCACATTTTACAGTCTTTCCAAACATCAACCATCTACCCATGTTACACTTAGATAACATAAAGCTTGGTTTTACCATAGACATATTAGAAGTCGTTATTCTGAGGAACAAGTGGTTTCATTTTGTACCCTGATGTTTGTATTCTATCTAATTGTGAATATATAATAGCTGCTCAAGTTGGCTAAAGAGGGTTCATTCATTCATTTTGTGTAGATAGACAAAGCTTCCATGCTCAATGAGATCATAGAGTATTTCAAATTCTTACAGCTGCAAGTGAAGGTTGAAACTTCAGTCCATAAATTTTATTTTTAAACCATTATTATGTAAGTGATAAAATATGCATAAAGCATTTATAGTGATTGATTGTGTGTTCTACAGGTTCTGAGCATGAGCAGGCTTGGTGGTGCAAGTGCAGTTGCTCCACTTATTGCTGATGTTCCACCCAAGGTACTTGTCTTGAATGTTCTTTATGATGCACAATTCAGATCTCAAATGATAGAAATTTGAATAAACTACTTTGCCCAAAGCTATGTGATATTTAGTTTTTATAGCTTACTTAATTTTTATGTATGTTGTATGGTTACATAGGGATCTTTCGGTCTCATGTCAACAACCTTAGGCCAAGCTGGTGCAACCTTGGCTCTGTCACAAGAGGGCAATGCATTTGAACAAGAAGTTGCAAAACTAATGGAGTCAAACATGACTACTGCTATGCAATACTTACAAAATAAAGTACTTTGTTTGATGCCCATTGCACTTGCATCAGCTATATCAAATTCAAGTGGAAAGGCTATGGTTGCAACTGTTCCAAGAAAGAATGTCAATAGTAGCGATAGACACAAATAAGACATGCAACTTGCAGTCTTGCCTTATAGAAACAATTCAACATCCATGGGGGTTAGAGCTATTCAATCTAGAATTGATGCCACTATGAAGGAGAGTTCAATCAATAAAGATGGAAGGGAAGAAACCATGTTAGATAAATCAAATGGGGTTGCACCTATACTACCATCTAAAATGTCCAAGGTTTGCACCCAAAACATAGAAGAAGTATCGACGAGAGGCCAATTATAAGTCTAAGTGCAAGTCAAGTTTTCACCATAGTACATCATAAATGTTGAATGCTCTTTTGGAATATGTATAGATAATTATTAATGATTGAACACACATTTTCTTTATAGTGTAGACATATAATGGAATGCAATAGCATTAGTTTTTTGAGAACAACAAACAGATGAATTGTTGTTAATACTGGGATAGTTAAATAAGTTCTAAATGGTTGTTTTGGGATCCATTAAATTTTTTCTTTCCTTGATTCCATAGAAGCAAAGTCATAGGGGACAAAAATATTAGCAGCATTTTTGGAAAAACATTGGGGTTCTTGTATGCATCTATTTGGAATGTTGATTATGCCTTGTAATATTAACCATTAGTGATACTTAAATGGCTTTGGCTATGCAAGGTCTAGATAGGAGCATGATATGTAATGTATAAGTGCACATTCGATTTCAATCAAATAAGAGCTAGAACACTACTGGCACATTGATTCCATCCTTTATCATTCAACTTTTCTTTTGTGAAGTTGTTGGAATATTAAATAGCTCTAGTTTAATGCTTCTGATCATACTGAGGCTGTAATAACCTAGGGTTCTGGTTGGTTAATCAATTCTTCCTTGATCTATCATCAACCACAAAAACTACAAGCAATGAATATTTTCACTGATTTTTACACTCAACATCAATAGGTCATAAAAACTCAATTAACAATGTGAGAACACAACAATTTATTATTGTCACTGAGTAGATCAGATTTACAACAACTCACAGGACAAATTGTATGGCTACAAATCCAAATGTTTAACTAGGACTGTGGCTCCTTGAAAGCTCTAGAAAATTTAGTTTATGGATGCCTAGGGTAATGTTGAATCACTGTAGTGATAATAGGCGTCCTGGACTGAAACAATAGATCTAGTGGATGCTTCTACCTGCTTGTCTCCTTGTTTTATGTGGAATAGCACTGCAACCTTTAGACTAGAGGAGTAGTAATTAATGGATTGGGGTTTTGAGGTGGGATAACCCTCAAAATTTGATTGCTAAATTATTTCAAGTCATTCCAATATATGTCTCTAGATCTGGTGCACTATCTTCATATCTCAATTGTTGCATAGGGTATGATGGTGATGTGTAATCTACACTTTTATAGCTGCTAGCATGTTGATGGTGTTCATTGTTTTTTCCAACTCAGGAAAGCTAAAATGGGGTTCTATTATGTTGCAGCAGTGTACAGATCCTTTTGCCCTGATTTACTTGTAGGATGATTAGTCCCAACAAGCATCAAGTATCTTCCAATGGAATAAATGGAGGTGTTGTCCTGGGGATGGATCTGAGATTACGCTTAGTGTTGGACGCTTGGAACTGGTTAGGATTAAATTGTTAGACTCTTGTGCTACCAACCATCATTCATTGGAGAATAGCTTTTGGTATGTCGTCATACCTGGGAAGTGTCGGAAGTGAATCCAAGTTTAATGCTCCTAATAGGGAGTGCGCAATAGAGAATGTGCAAATCAAAGGACTGAATTATAGGGGCAAGGTTTTTGTCCTGATCTCAGGCACCACGAACAGGGGTTTTCGTCCCTGCTGGGGCAAACAATAGCAATGAGCAAAAAAATAATTCCCTCTTCAGATCTCCAAAAGTGTTCTTCCATACTAACATTTATACCTATTGTAGATGCTAGAGAGGAAAAGGTCAGCCTAGGAAGAAGGAAAAACCAAGTTGACCCACTTATTAGTTATTTATAATTTAAACTAGGTTGGCCACAGTCATCAATTTGTTGTTATTATCATTA
>VDFB02160642.1:0-17579 GCA_007258455.2 Sequoia sempervirens | reverse complement strand
GGGCAGAGGGGAGAGAGAAATGGATTCAATGAGAGAGGGAGGGAGTGGGAGAGATATAAAGGGTAGAGGGTTAAAAGGGTAGAGGGTAGAGAGATAGGAGTGGGGTGATCCCAAAATAGTGGTTTACAATTTTTGGCCAAATTGGACACTGAGATAATTTGTTTTAACTAAATCTTCACTTTTGGGAACCTATAACGGCTAAACCATGAGGAATTTGAAGATGATGCAAACTAGAGTTTCGTGAAATTTTTCCTATAGATTCTAAATATATTTTTTTCAAAATTTTTGGAATCAGATTGCACTTCTTTTTCCATCTCCCTCAAAAACTTGTTTTTTTTTTTTTAGAAAACAACATTTTTAAAAAGTGATGCTCACCGTATAACGCATAAATTTTTTTCTATGAAGGATATAATTACAATTATTTCAAATTTAGATTTGTAACTCTAATATCTAGTGCTTCCACTTGGTTAGATAGTTTTTTATTGAATATTTTTTCTTTAATCAAGTTTCGAAGTCAAACCACTTACAATTCAGACATAGTGCAACCGTATAACGCGTAACATTTTTTGTATGTATCGAAATTCAATTTGTTTTGTGTGTTGGATCTAGGACTTCAATATCTAGTGCACTCATATTTTTATATTTTTTTTTGATAATCTGCAATTTTTTCGCATGTGCAGAACAAAGAGCTTGATTTTGGTGAAAAACCTACATTCACAAGAAATAAAAAATAAATATAATAATAAAATTAAATTTATTTAAATTTATACTTTTTGGGAAGCTTATAATAAGGACTACATACTTACAAAAAATAATTTTTAAGTAAATTCATTTGATCCCCTAAAAGTTAAATCAAAAGTGGTTTTTTATCAACATTTTAATAGGTGTAAAGGAGACTCTGTTATAGGTATGGTTTAAAACTAGCGGGGTTCTATCCAAGGGGGTTTGATCTAAGGTAGTTTGATCAAACCATATTAAATTGGAATGCTTTAATGGAACCTTTTAAGGCTTAAATCATTATAATTTCTAAAAATATGTGATTTCAACAAAAATCAGTTCCTCCCAGAAATTGTAAACCAGCTTTGTGGGATCACCCAGTGAGAGAGAGATACCTGAGAGAGGGAGAGGGGGAAAGAGGGTGAGACTTGAGAGAGAGAGGGAGGGAGGGAGGGAGTGGGAGAGAGATATAGGGGAAGAAGCATAGAGGGGTAGAGGGGTTCAAGAAGGGATGAAGCAGGAGAGAGAGAGAGGAATGAGAGATAATGAGGGAGGGGGAGGGAGTGGAGAGGGATGGAGGGAAAGAGATAGAGGGTGGAAAGGAAGGTATGGTAGGAAGGGTGAGTGAGAGAGAGAGATCCCTGAGAGAGGGAGAGGGGTAGGAGGGAGAGAGAGAGAGAGAGAGAGAGAGAGAGAGAGAGAGAGAGAGAGAGAGAGAGAGAGGGAAAGAGATAATATTTATTTTATATGTTAGTAATATTAATTAGTTATATAATATTTTATATATTAGTAATATATATATACATTAACTAAAATATAGAAATAATATTTAAATATTATATATAATAATATAATATATTATATATTAAATTATAAACTATATTGTATATTCTAAACTAGATATATTAAAATAAACTATAAAATAAATTCTATTGCATTTTCTAAATCATATATTATAAAGTGTATAACATTTTTAAAATCATATATAAAACAAATCGATATCCGATTTGAAACAAATATCTTATATTTCTGACATAGAATTTATTGCCTAGGGATTAGCCTCGGGCTTGCTTTGGTATTTGTCTTGGACATGCCAATCCTAAGAAGTCAACGCAAAAAAATGTGTTGGACAACTTACCTTGTTTTTCTAGACTTCGTCCAGGTGGCTGACGACTTTATTTTTAGCCAAAATTGATGAAACAAAAAAGGGTTTGTAGAGGAGACTCTCAGCTTTCCACCAACATAAATTATTCTTTACTTTGAATTTAATAATGAATTATTATTCATTTTTTATTAGAATTACGGGTAAAGTCCTCATTGATAGGTTGATTGAAAAACATCTATAACTTTCAAACAGTATCATATTTTTTGAATCCAAAAATTGCATCACATTCTATGCTTCACATACTATAGGATTAAAAAAAAAAAATGAATTTCATGAAGTTTTGACCAGGTTAAGGTGGTCAAACATACAAGTTTTTATATTTTTTAAAAGTTGTAATAAAAAATTCATAATTAATTATTTAGTTTGAAAAAAATTACAAAAAAATATGCGTCACATCTAGACATTAGTCCTCTACTTATATATAAAATATTATTAAAAAATATTATCATTTTATTGTGGTTAGGGTGGTCAGACATACACCTACTTCTTATTTTTTCCCTGAAATTTAAGTACTACTAGATTGTAATTTCAAATTTTCACCAAATAGACTTTTAAAAACATAAAATAAGCTTAGTAGTTTAGAAACTACATTCAATTTTTCATAGATTCTATTCTTAAACATTTTTGAAATAATATAGATAACTTATTCAAATTTTTATGTCAAGTTGCCTAACTCTGATTTTTCTGAATTTTTATTGCCACCTAAGGGCCTATTTTTTCCATGATGATCCTGCACATACTCTCCTGCATTATATTCCTTCCTCCTTTCAAGCTATTTTCAAATTTATGTGCATGCGCTTGGCATTTGAGATCTTTCTTTTCTTCTTTTTGTTTATCATATACTTGTAGGGTTGACACTCATCTCAGTTTTGCACTCACATCTACTCTAGAGTATCAAAACCAAGACATATAAGTGATGTTTACAAAATATATACCTAACATGTTTTAATTTTCAGGTGATTGACATTATATCCTATAGAAAAATAACAAGATAGCATAATTGATGGTTAAACTCATTGTGAAAGAGGGATATGCTTCAGTTCACATTTTACAGTCTTTCCAAACTTCAACTGTCTACCCATGTTAGACTTAGAGAACATAAAGCTTGATTTTACCATAGACATATTAGAAGCCGTTGTTCTGAGGAACAAGTGGTTTCATTTTGTACCCTGATGTTTGTATTCTATCTAATTGTGAATATATAATAGCTGCTCAGGCTGGCTAAAGTGGGTTCATTCATTCATTTTGTGCAGACAGACAAAGCTTCCATGCTTGATGAGATCATAGAGTATGTAAAATTCTTACAGCTACAAGTGAAGGTTGAAAATTCAGTCCATAACTTTTGTTTTTAAGCCATTATTCTGTAGGTGATAAAATATGCATAAAGCATTTGTAGTGATTGATCACGTGTCCTGCAGGTTTTGAGCATGAGTAGGCTTGGTGGTGCAAGTGTAGTTGCTCCGCTTTTTGCTGATGTTCCACCCGAGGTACTTGTCTTGAATGTTGTTTCTGATACACAATTCAGTTCTCAAATGATAGCAAATTGAAGAGACTACTTTTCCTAAAGCTCTGTGATATTTAGTTTCTGCAGCTCACTTAATTTTTATGTATGTTGTATGGTTACATAGGGATCTTCCAGTCTCATGTCAACAACCTTAGGCCAAGTTGGTGGAACCTTGCCTCTATCACAAGAGGGCAATGCATTTGAACAAGAAGTTGCAAAACTAATGGAGTCAAACATGACTATTGCTATGCAATAATTACAAAATAAAGGACTTTGTTTGATGCCCATTGCACTTGCATCAGCTATATCAAATTCAAGTGGAAAGGCTATGGTTACAACTATTATAGGAAAGAATGTCGATAGTAGTGATAGACACAAATAAGACATGCAACTTGCAGTATTTCCTTATAAAAACAATTCATCATCCATGGGGGTTAGAGTTGTTCAATCTGGAATTGATGCCATTGTGAAGGAGAGTTCAATCAATAAAGAAGGCAGGGAAGAAACCATGTTAGATAAATCAAATGGGGTTTCACCTATACTACCATGTCTAAGGTTGGCACCCAAACCATAGAAGAAGTGTCGAGGAGAGGCCAATTATAAGTCTAAGTGCAAGTCGAGTTTTCACCATAGTACATCATAAATGTTGAATGCTCTTCTGGAATACGTATAGATAATTATTATTGATAGAACACACATTTTCTTTATAGTGTAGACATATAATGGAATGCAATAGCATTAGTTTTGGAGAACAACAAACAGATGAATTGTTGTTAATACTGGGATAGTTAAATAAGTTTTAAATGGTTGTTTTGGGATCCATTAAATTTTTTCTTTCTTTGATTCCATAGAAGCAAAGTCATAGGGGACAAAAATATTAGGAGCATTTTTGGAAATACAGTGGGGTTCTTGTATGCATCTATTTGGAATGTTGATTATGCCTTGTAATATTAACCATTAGTGATACTTAAATGGATTTGGCTATGTAAGGTCTGGATAGGAACATGATATGTAATGTATAAGTGCACATTTGATTTCAATCAAATTAGAGTTGGAACACTACTGGCACAGTTCTTCCATCCTTTATCATTCGACTTTTCTTTTGTGCAGTTATTGGAATACTAAATAGTTTTTCTAGTTTAATGCTTCTAATCATACTAGGGTTGTAATACCCTAGGGTTCTGGCTGGTTAATCAATTCTTCCCTGATCTATCATCAACCACAACAAACTATAGGCAATGAGTATTTTCACTGATTTTTACACTTGACATCAACAAGTCATAAAAACTCAATTAACATAAGAACACAATAATTTATTATTATCACTGATTAGATCAGATTTACAACAACTCAGTGCAAATTGTATGGCTACAGATCCAAAAGTTTAACTAAGACTGTGGCTTCTTAAAAGCTATGGAAAATTTAGTTTATGGATGCCTAGGGTAATGCTGAATCACTGTATTGATAATAGGCATTCTAGACTGAAACCATAGATTTGGTGGATGCTTCTGCCTGCTTGTCCCCTTGTTTTCTATGGAATAGCACTACAACCTTTAGAATAGAGGAGTAGTAATGTTGGACTGGTGTTTTGAGGTGGGATAACCCTCAAAATTTGATCGCTAAATTAATTCAAGTCACTCCAATAGATGTATTTAGATCTGGTGCACTATCTTCATATCTCAATTGCTGCATAGGGTATGATGGTGATGTGTAATCTACACTTTTATAGCTCCTGGCATGTTGATGGTTTTCATTGTTCTATCCAACTCAGGAAAGCTAAAATGGGGTTGTATTATGTTGTAACAGTGTACAGATCGTTTTGCCCTGATTTACCTATAGGATGATTACTCCCAACAAGCATCAAGTAGCTGCCAATGGAATAAATTGAGGTGTTGTCCTGGGGATGGATATGAGATTGCACTTAGTGCTGGATAGTTGGAACTGGTTAGGATTAAATTGTTAGACTCACATGCTACCAACCATCATTCATTGGAGAATAGCTTCTGGTATGTTGTCATACCTGGGAAGTGTCGAAAGTGAATCCAAATTTAATGTTCCCAATAGGGAGTGCACAACAAAAAAGTGCAAATTAAAGGATTGAATTACAGAGATGGGGTTGTTGTCTTGATCTCAGGCACCACGGACAAGGGTTTTCATCCCTGTTGGGGAAAACAATAGCAATGAGTAGAAAAATAATTCCCTCTTCAGATCTCCAAAAGTTTTCTTCCATACTGACATTTATACCTATTATAGATGCTAGAGAGGAAAAGGTCAGCCTAGGAAGAAGGACAAACCAAGTCGACCCACTTATTAGTTATTTATAATTTAAACTAGGTCAGCCACAGTGATCAATTTGTTGTTATTATCATTATTAAGAAAAATATTATTATTATTATATTATTATTTTAGTGTCTATAGACGCTTTTTTATTTAATTAAAAATTGTAACTTACACCCCCTGGGCAGAGGGAACATGACATTCCTCCTACCCCAGGAAGTGTAAGTTACAAATTTTAATTAAATACAAAAGCGTCTATAGACACTAAAATAATAATATAATAATAATATTAATTTTCTTAATAATGATAATAACAACAAATTGATGACTGTGGCCAACCTAGTTTAAATTATAAATAACTAATAAGTGGGTCAACTTGGTTTTTCCTTCTTCCTAGGCTGACCTTTTCCTCTCTAGCATCTACAATAGGTATAAATGTTAGTATGGAAGAACACTTTTGGAGATCTGAAGAGGGAATTATTTTTTTGCTCATTGCTATTGTTTGCCCCAGCAGGGACGAAAACCCCTGTTCGTGGTGCCTGAGATCAGGACAAAAACCTTGCCCCTATAATTCAGTCCTTTGATTTGCACATTCTCTATTGCGCACTCCCTATTAGGAGCATTAAACTTGGATTCACTTCCGACACTTCCCAGGTATGACGACATACCAAAAGCTATTCTCCAATGAATGATGGTTGGTAGCACAAGAGTCTAACAATTTAATCCTAACCAGTTCCAAGCGTCCAACACTAAGCGTAATCTCAGATCCATCCCCAGGACAACACCTCCATTTATTCCATTGGAAGATACTTGATGCTTGTTGGGACTAATCATCCTACAAGTAAATCAGGGCAAAAGGATCTGTACACTGCTGCAACATAATAGAACCCCATTTTAGCTTTCCTGAGTTGGAAAAAACAATGAACACCATCAACATGCTAGCAGCTATAAAAGTGTAGATTACACATCACCATCATACCCTATGCAACAATTGAGATATGAAGATAGTGCACCAGATCTAGAGACATATATTGGAATGACTTGAAATAATTTAGCAATCAAATTTTGAGGGTTATCCCACCTCAAAACCCCAATCCATTAATTACTACTCCTCTAGTCTAAAGGTTGCAGTGCTATTCCACATAAAACAAGGAGACAAGCAGGTAGAAGCATCCACTAGATCTATTGTTTCAGTCCAGGACGCCTATTATCACTACAGTGATTCAACATTACCCTAGGCATCCATAAACTAAATTTTCTAGAGCTTTCAAGGAGCCACAGTCCTAGTTAAACATTTGGATTTGTAGCCATACAATTTGTCCTGTGAGTTGTTGTAAATCTGATCTACTCAGTGACAATAATAAATTGTTGTGTTCTCACATTGTTAATTGAGTTTTTATGACCTATTGATGTTGAGTGTAAAAATCAGTGAAAATATTCATTGCTTGTAGTTTTTGTGGTTGATGATAGATCAAGGAAGAATTGATTAACCAACCAGAACCCTAGGTTATTACAGCCTCAGTATGATCAGAAGCATTAAACTAGAGCTATTTAATATTCCAACAACTTCACAAAAGAAAAGTTGAATGATAAAGGATGGAATCAATGTGCCAGTAGTGTTCTAGCTCTTATTTGATTGAAATCGAATGTGCACTTATACATTACATATCATGCTCCTATCTAGACCTTGCATAGCCAAAGCCATTTAAGTATCACTAATGGTTAATATTACAAGGCATAATCAACATTCCAAATAGATGCATACAAGAACCCCAATGTTTTTCCAAAAATGCTGCTAATATTTTTGTCCCCTATGACTTTGCTTCTATGGAATCAAGGAAAGAAAAAATTTAATGGATCCCAAAACAACCATTTAGAACTTATTTAACTATCCCAGTATTAACAACAATTCATCTGTTTGTTGTTCTCAAAAAACTAATGCTATTGCATTCCATTATATGTCTACACTATAAAGAAAATGTGTGTTCAATCATTAATAATTATCTATACATATTCCAAAAGAGCATTCAACATTTATGATGTACTATGGTGAAAACTTGACTTGCACTTAGACTTATAATTGGCCTCTCGTCGATACTTCTTCTATGTTTTGGGTGCAAACCTTGGACATTTTAGATGGTAGTATAGGTGCAACCCCATTTGATTTATCTAACATGGTTTCTTCCCTTCCATCTTTATTGATTGAACTCTCCTTCATAGTGGCATCAATTCTAGATTGAATAGCTCTAACCCCCATGGATGTTGAATTGTTTCTATAAGGCAAGACTGCAAGTTGCATGTCTTATTTGTGTCTATCGCTACTATTGACATTCTTTCTTGGAACAGTTGCAACCATAGCCTTTCCACTTGAATTTGATATAGCTGATGCAAGTGCAATGGGCATCAAACAAAGTACTTTATTTTGTAAGTATTGCATAGCAGTAGTCATGTTTGACTCCATTAGTTTTGCAACTTCTTGTTCAAATGCATTGCCCTCTTGTGACAGAGCCAAGGTTGCACCAGCTTGGCCTAAGGTTGTTGACATGAGACCGAAAGATCCCTATGTAACCATACAACATACATAAAAATTAAGTAAGCTATAAAAACTAAATATCACATAGCTTTGGGCAAAGTAGTTTATTCAAATTTCTATCATTTGAGATCTGAATTGTGCATCATAAAGAACATTCAAGACAAGTACCTTGGGTGGAACATCAGCAATAAGTGGAGCAACTGCACTTGCACCACCAAGCCTGCTCATGCTCAGAACCTGTAGAACACACAATCAATCACTATAAATGCTTTATGCATATTTTATCACTTACATAATAATGGTTTAAAAATAAAATTTATGGACTGAAGTTTCAACCTTCACTTGCAGCTGTAAGAATTTGAAATACTCTATGATCTCATTGAGCATGGAAGCTTTGTCTATCTACACAAAATGAATGAATGAACCCTCTTTAGCCAACTTGAGCAGCTATTATATATTCACAATTAGATAGAATACAAACATCAGGGTACAAAATGAAACCACTTGTTCCTCAGAATAACGACTTCTAATATGTCTATGGTAAAACCAAGCTTTATGTTATCTAAGTGTAACATGGGTAGATGGTTGATGTTTGGAAAGACTGTAAAATGTGAACTGAAGCATATCCTTCTATCACAATGAGCTTAACCATTAATTATGCTCTCTTGTTCTTTTCCTACTAGATATAATGTCAATCACCTGAAAATTAAAGCATGTTAGGTATATATTATGTAAACATCATTGATATGACTTGGTTTTGATACTCTAGAGTAGAGGTGAGTGCAAAACTGAGATGAGTGTAAACCCTACAAGTATATGATCAGCTAAAAGAAGGAAAGCAAGATCTCAAATGACAAGCACATGCACATAAATTTGAAAATAGCTTGAAAGGAGGAATGAATATATTGCAGGACTAGAATCTATAATTTATCAAATGCTCTTCACGAGTCGATGCAAATGTAATGCCACTATTGCAAAAACAAGTTTAATACAGATGTAGAGTATTGTATGAGAATTTTTAGAAAGTCCATTTTCCTAAGAAAAAAGGACCACAAATGATTCCCACTTGGTTGCAAACTCTTTAATCTTATCAAATCTCACCTATATTGAAGTCAAGTTCGCCTATGACTGAGCCATCACTAGAGCTTTGTATCACTAGAGCTACGATTGAAATAAAAAAGGAGTTTACTGGTGCTACTACTACTGAGGAAGAAGCCATAGTTGAGGAATACAGTAATTCTAATGAGCAATAATTTCCTCTAGCTAAAGATAAATTGGAGGATCTCTTAATGGAAATCTCAGTTGTGGCCATTTCTATTGCTATTCTATCTATGGGAGTTGGATCTACTTCCGCTTCGATTGAAGAAACAACAAGGAACGTTACCAAGCATACTTATGCCTCCATTGCATCTAAGGCAATGAATAAGGCTTCACCCTCTACCACTTCACAATCTTACCAAGCAACATCAAATAAACTTATTCTAGTAGGTTCAGAGCAACAACCTACAACACAACCTTCACAACAAAGTCAATCATTAAATGTCTCAATGGAAATTGATGAAGCATACCCCAATACTTCTAATGATGCAACTGGCTTTGGAAATGGAGGTAATGGTAGATCAATTTATATTAAGAATCTTCCTTTGACTATTGTTTCTTTTAATCTAGAGATGGAATTCAAGAAGATTGGAAAAATTAAGCCTAGAGGGGTTAATGTGGTCAATAGAGAGGATACTAGAGTGTGTTCTAACTTTGTAGACTTTAAGGACTCTTCCTATGTTCAAAGTGTTGAAGGGGCATCTCCAATACAATGTGGTAGTTATCATTTGTTTGTGTCTTGACAAACTTGATGAGGAAGGAAGACTTGATTGGAGAGTCTATAATAAAATAAAGCAACTTACTGTATGTGTTCTGCAGCTAGATTCTTGTAATTATCTTATATGTTGTTCAATACCCTGAAACTTTTGAAGTCATGTCAAGCTCATAAATCTATACTGAAAGATGAAGCAAGGGTCATGAATGACTATTTTTCTGAACATGACAAAATGAAAATAGTGGAAACAAATCTCTATGTTCTTCAAGACTATTGTTGAGCCCAAGAGGGAAAGTTAACTTTGGAAGTTGCAAATGAAAGGAATATATGGAAAGCTTGCCAAATTGGATTGCATGCTGCTTGTCTTAGCACTTGGCCCACAACAAATCATATACTTCAACATCTAGTAGAAAAAGTGCAATCAATTTAAGCTTGTTATTTATGGATTAAAGTAGTGACATTGTTGGCCAAGATCGAAATAAAACATATGCTGTGTTGTTTTTATCACATAGTTCAAGGAACTAGGACGAGTTCCAGGTGATATTAGAAGATGTAAGGCAGGATAGAAGTGTCATTGGAAATCAGTCACCTACTTCTCATGACTTTCTGATTAAATTTGTTAATGCGACACCTGAAGTTTTTAATTTGAAAATTACCACCATTCATAGCATGTCAACTGCTATTAATTTGGATAGAATGTGTGTATCTCAGATGTGGTTTTGGGATCTCAGAGAAAAACTAGTAAAAAATGCTACAAATTTGTTAGGATTGTTGAGTAGATATTCACATATCATGAAAACTAGAATGGAAGAAGGTTTCTGTGGCTGTCATAAAAAATATATGCAAAGAATTAAGTCCTTAAAGGAAGTGTTATGTCAAGTATCTTCTAAATTAACAATACTAGGTAGTGAATTTGATCTTCTTCATACATTTTTCTTTGCTATTGATTCTAAAATTTTCCAAGTTATTCATAACCTAGCTTAGTATTTACAGTAGTTTGATGCTACATCTGGGAAGAACTTGTATTGTTCTCCAATGACACTGAAGATGAAAAATATGTTGTCTATGGTTATGAATTGTATGTCAAGTTCTGGACATCAAAATAGAACCATCCTAAGGCTATGTAAGCTGATAGTATCTGGAGTATTGGTGAATCTATAGGAGTGGCACCCAGGATCGAGGAGCATTAGTGGCATGATGTGGGCAGTGATTATGCAATTGTCATTGCTTGAGGACAAGCAATATTTGAGATGGGAGGACTATCATGTCTCTACCATCCAAGAGGCATGAGTCAATTATTTTAATTTAATCATAAATAATAAAAATATAATATTAGAATAATAATATCAATATTATAAATTAATAAAATATTTTAAAAAATAAATTAGCCAGGTTGGCCAACATTGTAAATTGATAAGTTTCAATATTTGAATTTTATTTTTAGATGCTGATTTGAGGTCTTTGGCACCCAAGAACAAACAATTATAAGAGGAGGTCGAATTTTCCTTTGGAGGGAAAGTTTTCAGGTCATTTTCAATTTCCATTCCACCACTACCTGTTATGACAAAATCCCTCACTACCAATATCATTGGTGAGGACGAAAACACCCATCACTGGTTACATTTTAGGGCAAAAAATGAATTCCAATATTGAGTAAAACCAAAGATCAAAAGGCCTGGATGAATTTTTCTTATTTTGCAGCACCTACAAGATGAAAACCCTGGCTGGTATAAGGAGGGTTGGGGAAACTGTGGACAATTTCTGAACTAGGGCATTGTCAAAAGTAGTTTCAAGACCATAGCATCTATGAGTAGACCATTTCAAATCCAGACACATTGTTTAGGAAGGAAAACTCAGGCTGAGATATTCCAATTTCCCATCAAAGGCATCATTCTACCCAGATTTCTAGCATAGACATCATCAGTCACAGGAGGACCAACTAGTCGCACTCATTAGAAGATCCAGGTGAGGAGAAAGGGGAAAATTGCAGATCAGACCTAATCAAGAGGCAAAAACACTATAGACACAATCTAGTTCCAAACTGATTTCTAGCCAAAGAGTAGAGTGTTAGAGTGCTGCAATCTAAGGGTTTCATGCCTCAGATCTAAGGAGAGGTAACTATGCAAGGTAAAATTGATCCAGGCAGACCGTGAATTCCAGATTTGGCATGTGTATGAGGACTGCAAAATAAATATAATAGAAGTAATATCACCTTCTACAATGACCTATCTAAACCAATGGTCTATTGGTTGCATTTTATGAGGGTAACAGTCAGCCACTAGACTGCTGGTAATTTATTTTTGCCACTGAGTTGTAATCAAACATTTATATGATTAGACAATATTGTAGAAATTTTTATTATTTATTTTCAGATTTTCTTTTTGTCATTGTTTGAAAGAAGTTAAATGGTTGTCGTGACCTTGTTGATTGAACTCTCTAAATTGTAACCCTAAGATATACCCCTAGGGATATTACATAGAATCTTGGACAAGCAAAAATGATGAGAACTGAGAAAGCAAAAAAGGACATAAAAAGATATATGAACCTGAAGACTAGTTGAATGTAGAATCGGAGGAACTGTGTATTTTTGAATATTGATTTTAAAGTCAGATAATTCCAAAAAAATGGAAAAAAAATTCCACCATCATTCTTAGAGATTTACAATCCAGAGAATAAATGGCAATTCCCTATGAAGATATATAAATTGAGACTCAAATTATATTTCCAGAAGAGAAGATAAACAATAAAATAATCCCACTAAAAGCATTTTATAGTTTGTTCCATACCTTATTGAAGTTTGGAACACGTTCTTGCAGAGATTTCATTCTTTTCAGCAATCCTCTCCCTTCGGAGCTGCAGAAAAAGACACATACATAATGCTCAGTTTTAAAAAAAAATTATAGTTCACATAGCACACCATGAGGAGAAATTAAAAGGTTCCAAAAAGAACTATGTCATC
Organism: Sequoia sempervirens; assembly: GCA_007258455.2. Lineage (NCBI taxonomy): Eukaryota > Viridiplantae > Streptophyta > Pinopsida > Cupressales > Cupressaceae > Sequoia > Sequoia sempervirens. The sequence continues at coordinate 4,611 of VDFB02160642.1, read as the reverse complement.
CATCAGGACCAGAAAGGCCACAAGAATCACAAAACCTTAGGCATCTAAAACAACCACGTTAAAAATAAGCCCATGTACATACACATTAATTGGCTATTACAATACTTCAATGAGAAAACATATTCTGACCCGCTCAGCAATACTGTGTGGATCAGTTGCTTGACCTCGACATGCCTTGACATGGGGCCGTGTAGCTCCATTGACAGCATTCCCACCACCAGCTCCCGATTGAACTTGTGAAATGACAAAATGACTACAATATTGTTGTAGAGAATTTCCTTCACCTGATTGTATACTTTGAGCCCTAAGATTCTGTTCCATGATACACTTTCAGATAAGGGTGTTTTCACCATAGCATTGTAATACATAAAGTTTAAAGCATACCTATTGCTGGGATTGCATCGTTGCAGTTCTAACAAGCTGAGTCTGACCAGTTTGCACTCCAGTGAAAGAAATTAAAAGGTTTCCTTGATGTTCATCGTGCTCCTGGAAGTGTTCAACCCAAACATTCATATTCATAATTGATAAAATAATGCACAGGTGATAATTTTGCACTCATACAAACACACATGGATTAGAATGCTTCTAATTGACACTTGCAAAAAGAGCCGAATATAGCTAAAGTTGTACTCCATATGCTAGATAAAGCATACTCACAGTAGTGGATATATTGTCTCTGACAAGCAGTTTTTCTTCAGGGTGGGGCCTTTTACCCAAACGGTGCCCTTCACGATGAACAATTTCTCCATTCATGTCAGGGAGGAGGTGTAGAACCTGCATAAGACTGACTCCAAACGTGAAATTGTGAATGAGAATCTCCTAGAGCTTGTTGAAAGCCAGATACTTCAGTGCTACTACTTCCCCCCGATGCTAGTTCAGGCACTGAAACAGCTGTTCTTGATAACCCTCCAACTGGATTCAGAAATTGGGATGTGCTTCCCTGTGGTGTGGCTGGGCCAGATGTGCTTAACTGCAACATGGTAGATTCACCTGCAGCAACATTGTTGCCAACAAGGCTCTGTAGCTGTAGTAAATCACTAGGCATTGCTGAAACCTTCAAGTCCCCTTGAAATGCTCCAATAGAATCATCAGGCATGCCATTGGTTTGTCCTCCATCCATCTCCGGCCATGAAGATGACGATGAAAAAATATTTTCTAAAAAATCATCCATACTGAATTTCAAGGGATTTACTTGCTAGTAGAATGGTGAAAACAGATAAGGTTAAAATATCCTCTGGAATCCGCTCCCACAACACTGAAAATTCACTGCCATGATGGCATAAGCAATCCCTTTTCTAATATTGATATAAATATAAAGGTAGACAGTTAAGTGAAAAAGTCGCAGCAAATGAGTCGTACGTTCAGCTTTTAGCGAATAAAACGAATCGCATGGCTGAAATATAAAGACTGCAAATCGTAGACGTCATATATACGTTTTAAAACTGAAGCGTGATAAACGGCGGGCGAAGCGGGTAGGTCCCATCAATACGACTAATGATTGCTACCATCAATTAGCCGATAGGCTATATTATGCGTGAACTTTCCACCGGAAAACAAATTTGCAGGAATGCCTACATTGGCACACACCATATGAGCAGAACTGCGAGTATGAGGTTTAGAATTATCAAAACTACATGTATTGGTGTGCGTCAGGTGTAGTTTAAAAGAGTAGTGAAGAAACGTAGTCAGAAAGCCTGAACAAGCCCAGCAAAGGAAAATCAGACGTTTATTATATCAGAACTCGCACCAGCATTGTCTGAAACAATGTCAAAGGTAGTAGAAATATAAATTGCAAAGTCAAAACTGCCTGTACAGTCACTGTGTGCTGATGAGTGACTAAGGTTTTTGTTACAGCGCACAAGTTGGAGATGCGCTCCCTCTACAAATTAATTCGTACACTTGGGTTTGAAGTTATTCTTGACGTCACGGGTTCGAAGCCGGGCGTTTCAGGGGAAAAACAGTTTGGCACATTTATGGACCCCCTCCATGCCTACTCATCATACATTATATATCATCATTGTACGGCCCTAGTTTCCTTACATGGGATAGCCGTAAAGGCACAACACTTGCTAAAGGTTTTTCAAATGGGGTAACAACTCAAGCTGGCTTAACCTTGGAGAAAACTCCCTAGTTAAGCGCGCTTGAGCTGGAGCAGTACCGGGATGGGTGACCTCCCGGGACGGACCAGTGCTTCACCTCTGTGAGCATCACCTAGATGCAATGAGTGCTAAGTGGACCATTCGATATCATGAGAGATGGGTTCTTGTTGAACCACTACTCATAAAACATGGGTCAATGAGTTTATTTCCGAAACTACTGCGGTTGAATCTTGATAGCAATATCTCGTTATTTGTGTGTATTGAAAATACCTCTGATATCAATTGATGGTAAAAGGGGGCTCTATTATTATATGAATGGTTCATAAGGTACAACACTTGTTGAAGGTTTTGCAAATGGGGTTGCAAGCTTAGTGGGTTTAACCTTGGGGAAAACTCCATGGTTAAGTGCGCTTGAGCTAGAGCAATACTGGGATGGGTGACCTCCTGGGACGGACCGGTGCTTCACCTCTGAGAGCATCACCTAGATGCAATGAGTGCTAAGTGGACCATTCGATATCATGAGAGATGGGTTCTTGTTGAACCACTACTCATGAAACATAGGTCAATGAGTTTGACTCGAAACTACCGCGGTTGAATCTTGGTAACTGTCCTCATTAGGATGGCCATGCTTAGCATCTTATCCAACGCGCATTTTCTCCTGCGTATACGGCACAAATGCGGTGGGGATTTGAAATAATGGACAACGCGGCAGCCAAAAAGCGAGTAGGATGAGAAGGCAGCAATCCCTAGGTACGAAATATTATATGCATGAGATATTCCGTGCGTACAAATAATATCGTCATAAAAACATGTGTAACATTAATGGTGACAATCATTATTCGTATTGATGGGCCCTACCCGCTTCGCCCGCCGCTTATCACGCTTCAGTTTTAAAACGTGTATATAACGTCTACGATTTGCAGTCATTTCAACCGTGCGAATCGTTTTATTCGCTCAATGTTTAACGTGTGTCTGTTTATGATTTACTCTTACGAGTGTTACGGCCGCCGTCACATGGAAGGGGCCATTGGGTACTTAGCCCAAAGATGATGCCAGCATATGGTCATCTGAAATTATAGCCATGTAACCTGCCATGCTTTGTTTCTAATGACTTCTTTGTATTCAATACATAAAGAGGAGTGTTAAAAGAGGTCATAAATCACTATCAAATATCCCTTAATATTTATATTACGAAATAAGTATCATTACATTAAGAATCTAGGGTTAATTAAACAAATGCAATCAATTAAGCATATAAGTTGAATTTTAAGATGTAATGAGTATGTTGAAGAGATCTAAAAGATGATTTGTTAGATCTTTAAAAAAATGAAGTGTTATCTTTAATGTAATTTCTCATGGATACATGTCATTTTTTAGATTGATGGCATGAAAAAGTTGATCAAAAGTCAAAAGTTGATCAGTTTGAGTCTAAGCATCAAGCATCAACAATTAAATGTATAGTCACAATGTCCAAACCATTTGGTGACACCTTAAGTAGCATGGGCTTCATATACAAAATTTCATGACTTCTTACCTAGAAATTGACAAGCATGATCCTTTGTGTAGTATGTTTAGAGCTTGCAAGCATGTGAGTCTATCCAGGTGGTACTATGCCAACTTGTTAGTCATTGGCACATCGATAAGGACATCAATGTGAGTGAACATGTATATATGATGTCTATACCTTTGATAAATCCTAGATCAATTATTATTTTTATTGAAATATTCAACTATTTGTTATCAACATGCATGTCCTCTTCTTGATTTTTTAGAGGCATGTATGCACTATCCTTCAATACCCTCATCCTTCTCAAGAGACCAAATATTTGAGGGAGTGAAACATAAAATAAAGGGATGATTAATTTAGATTTGTGCTTTCACATTTTTAGATCCATTCTTCTAAATACCAAACAAAGTTTGTGTAACCACTTGAAAAGATGTGAAAGAGAAAGAGACTATTCTCTAATTATCTCCCTTTTCTCAATTCTTTCTTGAGCCTATTTTTTAAGTAGATTGATAGGTTTAATGTGACTCATTTTGAAATAAGTTATTATTTATATAGATTAGTAAATATCAATTACTCTACCAATGGAAAAAAAAAAGTATAATTGTTTCTCTCATTGTAGATTCTTAGTATTTTATGTTTCTTTTAATCAAAATTTTGTTACTATGATTCTAATATACCTAGCCTTATGTTAACTTGCAGTTGGTTTGGATTCTCACTAAGCATATAATTTTAAGAGGAGGGAATTCATGCATTTCCTTTGGATTGATATGTTTGGAGTAGATTATTCAACCCATGTTTGTCACAATGTGAAAACCATAGTTGAAACTTTAATTAACTATTACTTTTGTGTGAATAGTGTCATTCTAAATAGTTGTAGGAAGGTGGAGACTATGGGGCATTCTATGGTTCATCATGTTTGATTTCTTGTGCACTTTAATACTTTTATTGTTTTGAGATTTTCTTAAATTAAATTGATAGTTTCTAGTAATTTTAGTGTGTAAGAAA
>VDFB02160641.1:0-15751 GCA_007258455.2 Sequoia sempervirens | reverse complement strand
GTTGCAAATTACTAGCTGCTTGAGCAAGAGAGTCAGCTGTCTGGTTCTTACTCCATGGAATCAATTGAATATTGAAGGCATCAAATCCTTCGATGAGATCCCATACTCTATGTCTATAATTGGTCATTCTTCTATCATGACATGAGTATTGTCTGCTAACTTGCTTGACTACTAATTCAGAATCTCCAAATACTTGTAAGATTTTAACCTTCTTCTTCAATGCTATTAACATTCCATGAACCAAAGCCTCATATTCTGCTACATTATTCGTACAATGAAATTGGAGTCGATGAGCAGCAAAAAATGTCTTACCTTTTGGACTGATTAGCTTGAAACTTGCCCCAGCTCCCTACTTTGATTTGGACCCATCAAATCTTAAAGTCCAACAACTAGTAACTGCAAATTTCTATGCCTTTTCTTTTGCACTATTGCTGCTGGATGGTTTTTTAGTAGGTACTACTTCTTTTCCTTTTTGATTTTCCTGGGCATTCTGAATACCAATTTTGACTACTGGAATGGGGTTGATATGTTTCTGTATTTTTTTTATTGCATCCTAGCATAGGCAATAGTCCAGTTCTAAATGGGAGGCATTATGCACCCTACACCAATTAGGAAAAAGTAGTTCTCTAAAATTCAGTTCGTCTACCTAACTGAACCTAATCCTCAATACATTTCTAAATGAACTATTGAAAATTATCTAACAAAGCCAGTTGATTATCCTCTGAATCATTGTCATTTTTAGCTAGTTCCACTAAGGCTTCAGTACCATTAGATTTTGTTTTAGAGTCAATAGGCATCGTATGCAACATGAGGACTTCTTCTGCGTCTGACTCTACAAAGGGAGCTACAAGCACATATTTCCCATACTTACTTCTGATACCAGAATTTCAGTTGAAGTATTTTGATATTTTGTAATCATGTACTTCATCCTAGGCTCTCATTCAATTCTAATCTAGTTCGGTACCCCCTTCCAAGGAAGCCACATATGAGAATGATCAGTCGAAACATAACCATTCAAAGCTTTGGTGAAATATCTCCCCAAAATTAATCCATAAGCATCAGGTATGTCAACTACTTATATGTTGATAACCTGCTAGATCCTAGGATCAGAAGCAATTTGCATATGAATCATATTTAACTCCCCTACCACATTTACTTCAGTCCTATCTAATTGTGTAACTTTCTTTTATGAGTCAACAGGGGTAATGCCCATAGCTCTACAGACACCAAGGGGCATAAAACTGGTTGAAGCACCAGAGTACAAAAGACAATTATGCAAATTTTTACCAAATATGCTAGTAGAAATTAGGAATGGAGGAGTATCTGTCTTTCCCTGAAATGGAGTTAAGGGAGTATCCACTTGAGCTAATTCTCGAAGCCTTATCTTTATCTTTTTCCCTTCTCTCCGTGAGGCATAAGGACTGATTATGATCGGTATTTTTACCTTCCTAATCCCGCCCAGATAACCGCATCTAGAACCCTCATAATCTTCAATGTCCTGCTTGACTGATGTAGGCCCTAGGTTGAAAGTTTGAATATTGTAATCCTTTCCAACCACATCATCTTTGTTTTTATCTAGATCAGGGGTGGCAATATGAACAACCTTGTTATAAGACTTATCTCTTTCAACCCTTGAGACCAATTTCTAGCCTTCTTTCTTTCCTTTTTTATCCTTGTCGCATCCTTCCGGCTAGCGCTCATCCCAATTAGGTGGTGTGTCTGCCACTACAACTTGTTTTCTCTTTATTTCTCTGTCAAGCCACTCTAGAACAGTAGGCTCCAATTGCACTTGGCTTTGTCCTATTTCCTCTTGTTGATCTCCTAATACCTCTTCTCCCAAATTCTATTTCTCAAGAGTCTCATCTATCGTGCCCTCCCCTTCTTCAACATGTTCCTCTTCATGTTCAGGTGATGCAATCTTCTCTACCTCTTCCTCCCTCAAAGGTGACCTGACCTCTTCGATTCTAACAGGAGAATTCACATAGGCCACTAAAGGAGATTGTATTACCCTTTCAAATTTTTCCTCTGCACTGTAAAGTTCTCCTTCATGGAATTCCTTTCCTTCAGTATCTAGATGCTCATCAATGTTTTCTGACTCATCTGGTTTGCTCTAAGCTTCATGGAAAAAAGGAACATCATCCTGCTGCTTCTCATGGGGAATAGCTAGAGGAAGATCTACTTCAGGCACACTGTCCTTTGGAGAAGGAGTCCTAGACCTCCTTGTATACACCTTTTCCTTCTCCCCTGAACTTTCTACTTCTACCACAGGCGGGGCAATCTTTTCTTGTTCCTTAGTACTTTCCTTCTCTAAAAAATTTCACAATCCTTCTTCTCTTCAGCACTGGAGCATCAGTCTCAAGATTTTGTTCTTCTATTTCTTTCAATTCAAACCTTTTAGTCCTTGTCCTCTTCTTGGCCTTCAACTTTCTCTATTTTTCGGTCTCTTGGACTTCTTCCTCTTGGACACCTTTGATCTTGATCTCTAATGGAGAATCCAACTTACCTTTTCCCTTTGGATCTTGCTCGGTTGACTCTTCAAAATTGGAGTGACGATCTAAATCTCCCATCAGACTGTATGTGCATTTCACTCCATTATTCTCCAACTCCCACAATTTGTGTCGTAGCCACATCCTGGTAAATTTGATAACTGGATCATTTAGTTGTTTCAATTCTATTTTTTCCTCTTCTAACCAATCTACATCACCAATGGGCCTATCCTTTACTGCCTCATAGGCATGATCTTGAATCAAGTTCCCATCATCCTCCAATTGATCGGGAACTACCTTTACATTATACAAATGGATTGCCTCCACTGGGAGCTAGGAGAATTTCTTTTTCCTAACCTCATATTCATCACTACAGTTGGCCCAATAGTCTTCCAAGTCCACTTTATGACTATACTCTCTACTAGCTTTCTTTTGGGCTTATCCTATATCAAACCTTGATCTCTTGGAATAGAAAGACAAACCAAGGGTACTCATTTCTTCCTCTAAAGCCTGGGCAGAAATAATGGAAGGACATGCCTCCCTGGTGCCAATCCTTAATGGGAAATCCCCACCAAATCTAGTCTGATGCTTATCCCCTTTTACAATGGCGTCAAAACCACAAATCTGTCTTGTTACTTCCAAGAGTATAATATGATCAGTAGGATATCTTGGAAGTCTATATGGGGCCCTCTGACAGCCATCAACCCGGACATATGAGAAGGCTGGGAATTGAATAAACCAAGCCTCGTATTTCTTGATGAGCTCTTTTGCTTGGTATGAAATCCTTGTGTGCTCTGCTTCCTGAAGCATTCTTGTGATGTGCATGGTGAATGCATCATTCACCCTCCTATAGTCTAAGCTTCCCAAATGTAGCTGAGGGAAAACCTCATAAATAATGTCATGTCCAAAAATTCCCCTTCTACTCAATCCTTTATAGGGGATGAACCTTGCAAGTGCATAGACCAAATATGAAGTCATCGTGAAAGTTTTGGTCTGTAACACATTAGACAACTACTCATGGATTATCCTACTAATCAACCCTGCCCAGTGATAATCAATTACTTCTTGTTCCATCCTCACAATGGCATGGCACATCTAATTTTCAAACACACCTGCATTCCTCAATCCAACTACCCTGCTGAGCAAAGTAATGGCATCATAGTATTATTTCTTGAATTTTTCTCTGAATAACTGCTTGGGCAACTTGGAGTAGTGAGACTTTGGCTTCCACCGTGAATCGATGAGTTGCTGAGATTTGGACAGCTTGTTCCTCATAGTTCCCCTGGTCGACACCATGTTCAAATGCCACCACGCGAGCATCTATCCGCACGTCGAAACCCCAGCACAGAGTATATTGTGATTAAGATTTGCTATCACTTCCCTTGAGGACTCCATAATTTTGTGTACCCCGAGGATTAAGATTTGCTATCACTTCCTTGAGGACTGATTTCATCGTAGTTTGGAAAAATTCATGGAGGGACAGATTTCCAATGCAAGAATTAGCCGCATTGCACTTCGAAAAATTTTGACGACGGATTTCGAGAAATTTGGACTTAATGAAACTGATAAGGTAAAACTCTAAACCAATCGGTGCAGGAGTATGTACTTCGGCCAAACAAATTACATTCGAAATGTGGTCACACCGAGTGGGGCATGTCTTGCCGACTAGCAATGAGGATATACATGTTGATGAGAGACTTTCTCTTCAAAGTGAGGTTACGACGAATCCTTTTTGTCTCACCAACTATCGGGGTCTAAGAATTTTTTTTGGCTAGACTAAAGTTTTTCAATATGAGGTCTCAACAAATTTGTGGTGTCTTGCTGACCGGCGATATAGAAAACACATCGATATGACCAAAGGGTATTCAGGGTAGGGTCTTGGCGAGTGACTCCGGCTTGCTGAAAAAATAGACAAGATTTTATCGGTGTGAGAATGATGTTGTCATGGTGATCAAATATGAACTTACAAAGGTTTCCCAGCGAGATACAGGGTGACCGATATGATATCTCCCCGACTTCGAAGGGTTATGGAGAAGAAAATTTGAAAGGGACGGATTATCCCGAAGGAACGAAAAAACCCGAACCAACGACGAAACCTGAACTAAGACGCAAAGTCACGATTTTACCCAAACACCAAATCAATCATGAATTCCAAAAATTTAAACTCAGGGCAAGTCAGGCATGGACCTTTCATAGAATTTCTTTGCATTCTAGGTTAGTTCTAAGGTGAAATAAGGTGGAATGGCATTTCCCTGAGTTTCAAACCCTATTCATCCACAATTAGCTTACAGGAAAGCTCAAGATTCAATCATTTCAACTTCATTACTAGGGTTTACTAATTACTCTCAAGCAAGATTCATCAAAATGTAGATAGACAAATGAACTCAAAACTCACCTAGGAGATGACAAATAATGCAATGTTGAACAACTCTAGCATGAAATGATCAAATACGTAGGAATTCAAATCCCAAAAGCTCTCATAACATCAAGGTGCTATCCATATCCATCCATTAAAAGAAAGGCAATAAAAACATAGCATTGTGACATCGAACGCATTCAAACAACAAAGCGGCGCAAAGATCGCTCGCGAAGAATAAATGCAAGAACAGATCGACAATCACCACTTCCTCTGAATCCACGCACTCGCAGTCCCAAAGGCCTCTGGCAAATGGAATCAAACACTCTCCAAGAATAAGTTCCTTAGCTCAATCGACAAGAACAATAAGCATGATGACACAAAAGACTTCAAAAATCCATTAAATACCTCACTCAAAGCTCGTACAAAGAAATTAATGCCACCTAATAAAGATAGTCAGAAAAAAACTGAACCCGACCTAAAGATGGAATCTTGAAAATCTGGCCTACGCGGAATTCCACAGACACTGAAAATCCCTGAACCATGGTGCACAACCAGAATCCAAGCAGGATCTGGGAAAATCTGTCCTGGGAGGAAAATCTTGAATGAGGGACCTGAACTTATCTAAAAATTAAAGATTTTCAATGAATAACTTGGGGAAATCATTAAGGCCATCAAAATAAACTTTTAAGCACATGTCTAAATAAGAAGGAAAACCTAAAACTGAAAGGGCTTAAGAAACCAAAACAAACCTGGGAGAGGTGCCTGCTCTGTAGCGTGGTGTGTGCACAAACTGCACAACACTATCTTTTAGAATGACAGGTAAACTCTTGAGCATCCACAATGTAAGGCTTGGAAACATGGTGAACAATTGGTTGAGCTCATAGTTACCAAATCTAGCTTGATATTTTGACTGGCTGGATCTGTCCAATTTTGTCTGGACTTTTAAAATCCTATAGAAATTTATCCTTCTAGATTTCTAAATTATTTTGACCTCTCGAAGGAATCAATTTTATTTGAATCTGATAACTATGGTTGAGCCATTATTTGTGTCATTCTTGGGTCATTAATTGGAAAAAACTTGATGATGATCATATCTTGCCACCTCAGGAACTTCTTTATTGGTATCACTGGCATCTTTTGGAGAATACCCAAATTTTAGAAACCACACCCATTTATCTTCTTCATATGGTTGGACATATTTAAAAAGAATTCCATTTGGAGTTTTCTTCATTATAAGATTCCCATAAGCAACAGGAACTTGTCAACGAGGGCTAGTAGATGCTTCTTTTCCAAAAACTCTTCCATTCCTAGATGCTTCCTTATCAAATTTGTAAGGTCAATTTGAAAATATTAAAATACGATATTTGCAGCTCTGTTTCTCTTTATGATGGCTGTAGAACATGCAGCTGGGGAAAAGGATTTCACTCTTGTATAGAAGTATATTCGACTTTCATAATAGTAAAATATATGCATTATGGCTCGCTTTTAACACATTTGGTTATTTCATCATAATGATTAAATATTATTATGTATGTATCATGTTTGCTTTTCCAATCCACAACTATTTGGTGAATGGACTGGCAGTGTAGGATTAGCTTATAGTTACTTTCAGTTTTTCGCTAGAAATGTATGCTGCATTTTAGGAATAATGTGGCTGAGTTGTGTGTCTTTGTAGTAGTATACCCCCAATTGGCATATAATTTTTTTTGGTTCTTTACCACTTGAGTTGCTCAGACATTTGGTCAAACATTTCCTAACTGTTGTTCAGAGTTTATAACAAAGTGTCTTTCACCAAGCAGAGCAAGGTTTCATGTACCAATTACAATTAAGCACTTCACACACAATGGAACACACATGGTAAAATAAACTCATAAATTTCATATTCAATATATTAATGACTTCCAAAAATATCCTTGACATCTTAAGTAATATAATCTTCTGACCTGAAATGTGTGTGAATTCCCAGAAATATACATCAAATATTTTAAGTTGAGCAATACGGCTGCAATGCTCTGAAAGCCACCAGTTCCTTCTAATTGACCTCTACATATACTGCGACTCCAGTATGATTTGAATTCAGATGCCAATTCCTTGATATTAATCGAGTATATGGAATATGCAATGACGTCATATATTTCACTCCTATAACTCCAATAAACCCGTGCATATGAGATGAACGCCTTAGTAAATTGGTATTGATTGAGCTATGCCACTCGAATATGAGTCATCTAGTGCCAGATGTCTTGCACTAGGAACCATGACTCTTTATCTTTCATTCCCGAATGAATTCAAAACCCGTCCCAGGATTAATTGCCTCCGAGAATATATTGATTAAGACTTCAACCGTGATATTGCGCCTCCAAAAAGTATTAATTCTTCTCCTTAAAAAATGCAGACCAAGGAATTAGCAGTGGAGACTTCGAAGTGAGATGTTTTTTCATTTGATGACAAGAGGCATAAGTAACGACATCTTTTTTTGAGCAGTTCCCATTTCTTTCACACAACAGGGAATGGCATGTTTTAAACTATACACACCTCTCCATTCCATTCATAGGCATCCGACAGTCTCTTGAGTTTTAAGACTTCACGCCACTCCACGTCACTCTATAATTTTACACGACTTGCCTCATAAGCTTCCGCCTCACAAATGTGTCCTCATCGCTTGTCTTCAATAATAATCTCTCTTCGTGTATTCCCATCAGAATTAAACATTTAAATCGCTAGCTTTTTAGAGTATCAGCATCTTTAGAAAATAGTTGATAGGAATTTAATATTATATTTTATTGCCGACTCATCACCTTAATCACTGCATTATTCTAGTAGCTGGCATGAGATCCCTTATTCTGTCTTAATATTATCGGGCTCCTTGTTCCGTCACTATTCTTTAATATTGTTAATGGCTCCTCTGTATTTTGCCTTCACTGCTGAGAGAATGATTTTTTGGATGCCACGATAACCATTGACATTTAATATAATGTGTTGCCTCCTTGTCAATATTAATGCCGTCTACTGAGAACTCTCCAAAGAATCATTTATTAGTCATTTTTCTTATCTGAATGAACCTCCAATGCATTTAATAAATGATCGCCATGTTTTGAGTTAAGCAGCGTCAATAACCTTGAAGCTGAACAGTCACGCTGAACAACACAATAATCTTTTGACAACACCTGATATATAAAAGATGATTATCAATTCTTTATGAACTGCTTCGCTTGATATATTTTCCCCTTTGTCATTCTTTGGAAACTTCAAATATTATTGCACAGTAATCTTCAAAATGCAATGTAAATCGCCTTAGTCCTTCGTCAATTCATTGTGGCTGACTAAGTCGACTTTGTATTCCAAATTAAACCCATATATCATATGCACTCTGTAAAGATTGAAATTCTGACTCATACACAACTTCAGTGACTTCCAATTAATTAATTTTCAAAACCATCAGATGCAATACATTTGGATAGAGTTAGAACCCCCACAAATATTCTGCAAATTCCTTCGACACTTGATTGAGAATGACATAACCATTATTTGATACTGAAACTCAAAAATTCCTCAAACTCAGGCAACTCAGAAATAATATGCAAATTCTCAATTTGATACCAGACTGAAAATACAAAAGTTTGTCTTTAAAAAGACTTCAATTAAACCATACTATTAAAGGACCAACACAACTCTTGAAATAGGACTGTCAACTATCAACACTGTAATGTCCCCATTTTCATGAGCATCAGTTTCTGAGGGTTTAGCCTATTCCTGATCTTCGTAGGCTTGGTTAGGAGGTCTTCGTTGCAGACATGTAGTTAGTGGATGGTTTTGTGGACTCAGTTGGATTGGGAATAATAAGGAAGCTAAATAATTAAGTTAATTATTTGTAAGGTTATTGAATAAATAAATATTATAAAGTAACCTTATATTTAATTAGTTTAATAAAGTGACTTAAATAAAATATTGTATCATAAAGTCACTAAAAATAAAACATATCTTTTATCCTACATTGGCAAGAAAATCGTGTGAGCTCTCCCAGAAAAAGTATGAAAGGATCTTAAGGGCTCATTCTTGCACATTCAGGAATTGTTGTTTGCTTTGATGTGATTGATTGGTGAAGGAGCTAGCTAGGGTTTCTGCCATTATTGGACCTTTGGGAACGAACTCTCATTGGTTGAGCAACTTTGAGGTTGTGAAACTATCTGTAGCAACTCAATCTCATCTTCTGATATTAACTACCAATTTTCTGCTGAATATAGCTAACTTGTTTTCTTTCAAGAGTTTCCAAATTGGTTTCAACTGAATCAATTTAAATTTCAACTAACATCTAAGTTTTCGGTTTCAGTTGAGTTGAAACAACTAAATGTTTCCACCAACCGATTCATAGAAGAACATTAACTAAATAACTGTTAAGCTAGGGTTTCCGCTTTTCATTTAAACATAAAGAATTCAAAATAAAGTAATTTACAAAACATTCAGTTTTCAACTATTTTCAAACTTCAATTCAGCTGAAAAGAAATGACTAACTGAATTAACTGGAAAGAGCATTTATTGAATTTCAATAACAAAAATGTAATGAACTTAACTAATCATTTATTCCAAAATAAAATTACAACTGATCATTTTACACTAAGTAATCATTGCAAATGCTTTAAGAGAGAGAATAGAGTTTTCAAGAGTTTACAGTTAAGAAGCTGAAGCACTTGATCTTGACACAGTCATCATGGGAAAAGAAGATATCATCAGGGGCTTTACCACCCAACCGAAGACCTACTGGTCTCCCGTGTTCCTTCAATTGAAGGAATCCGTCCCTTCACGAGGGTAATCAACAAGGATCTCTTTTTATCATCATCATGCCTCTGAGCCTGGTCTCAAGGACCTATACCTCCTGATCGAACCTTACTAAGGGTACCTCCGAACTAGAAAGGTCATTCTGATCAGTGGTATATCTGGTACTTGATGGTTGACAAATGCTGAATCTAGCATCGTACCTTGGCCAAGGATATTATTTTCATTACTGGCACTCCTCTGTCGTTAGCACTCTCACCTTTGCTCGACATGATAATTCAAGTTTTAATCTTACAATATTTGGTTTGCTTATCATTCTGCTCTTAGTTCAAGGTTAAACTTAACCTTAGGGTTTAATATTACCATAACTTGGTTTGGATTCTCATCTTATTTTAAGATTATCATAATAGAAAGAGAGAGACTAGGCACTTAAACTTTCCCTTCTTTTAATTACTAATCTACTAATTTCACTCGTGTAGAGAGTGGTAGAAAGAGTCTAGTTCAACATTGAGGTTCTTCTATGTCTTTAACATATATATGCCAAATAAGGATCTCAGAAAGGAAGAGGATATGCTTAGAACCCAACTTAGGAATTTCAGAACGAAGAAGAGAGGACTTGGTTAGTCAAAAAAGATAATTTACTGGAGATTTTCAAGACATCCCAATCAAATTTTCATTTCAAGTATAAAGGGGTTCAGAAGAGATAATTCGATCAAACCAATTAGGTTAAGATTTGGATTCAAAAGCTATCTGATTACCACTTATCTATCTAGTTAAGAATAAACAACTTACTTATACATTTTACGAGATAAGGAAGAAAAACTAGAACTCTAGACGGATATAGAACAGAGTAGAGCAATTGAAAGAAACCCGACTGGTAAAGATTTGCAGACTATAAAAGGAGATAAATTTTAATTCAGCCATTTTTTCCATTACAAGAATTACTCATCAACAGAACTGAATTTCTATTCAAATTTGATCTGGCTAGAATTCTTTTTTTTTTTCACAATAATCATTTTATATATGGGACCACATCATTTCGATTAAAAACTATGCAAGCAGGGTAAACTCAATTTAACTCCATACTTGCCTGATGAAAAGGATTTTAACTTGGTAAAACCCGACTGGTGTCTCCAATGGAATGAGAAGGCAACATAGACAGAAGCGGCATTTTCCAAAAGCTCAACCACAAAAATATTCCCAAGTCGGCGCCTTCAGAGAATTTAAATTTGAAAAGAAGGAAAAGAATAATGATTGAGAAGTGACACTCAAAGTTTTGAAGTCAAGTGTGGTGCCAAAACCATGATCACAACATTGAGAAAATGGATAGCAACATTGAGAAATTCCCTTGAATGAGATGTGTGCCCTTCCCCAAGAAGAACAAGACTTCCAGCCTTCGATCCTCCCATAAAGACCTCTTGGAGCTCGCAGCTGCATGGCTTCCTTTCTTGGCCGTTTCAGAGATACAAAGAAAACCGGCGTGGAACACTATTCCTAAAAACACCACCAACAACTCCCAACAATAATTTTATTAATTTAGACTTTAAATCTCATCTTCCACTTTATATTAAGATTGGCGGTAAAGAATTTTAGTTACCAAGGTTAACTATCATTTTATAACCATTGCAAATGTATAAATATACTAAGAAAAATAGGTTCACTCAACCTTCTAGAGGATATTATTAATAGTATTTTAAACTATATCTATTATTTTAATTTAATATTTATTAACTATTGCAATCTCCTTTTGAGATGATTATTGATTTATATATAATTTAAAATGACTTATTTAATAAATAATTATATTAAATTATTAATGGCCAAGTTACAATTTTGATTCCTTGTCTTACACCGGCTCAAGGCGAGATGGCAATTTCCGATCCTCTGTTATCCACTGCCTCTCCTTGATGACATCTCCTTTTCCGTCGTGTCGTCGTCAGTCCTGCATCCACTGGCAGGTATTATGGTTAGATTGTTCACATCGGCTTCATAAATATGCATTAAAATATAATCTCATGAACACATTCAATTTCACGTTAACAAGAAATTCACATGCAAATAAAATGATCGTTAACTTACAATTACGATAAATAAAACATCTATTCTATTCACAATTTCACATTCACATGAAAACAATTACTTGCAACTAACTTTGCGTCCGAAAATACATAATCAAATTCTTAGTCTCAATGTAAGGGATGTAACACTATTAACTGAGATTGTTGCTAGTTGTGGGCTTCATTTCAGAAGTTCAACTTGTGCCTTCATTTCACTTGAGGAAGACAATTTGGTTTGGAGCTGCATAATACATCATTAGAGACAAATCGATTGGGCTACATGTATTCTGATTTTAGTTTCAGTCATTTCCAGTTCTCCTAAGGAGCCACAATTTTGCTTATAATTGCTTGGGAAGACATTGATTTCATGTCTTGGTTGAAGCGCTCTATCTTGGGAGGAAGGACGATGATATTTGGAGATATTTGAAGATGTTTGGAGGCCTCTTTCATTGTTTGCTGTGGTTGTTAATCTGAAATAGGGACGGCACTGTCAAAGGGGTTTGGAAGCTACAGAGCAGCCATCAACTTGCATATCAGACCTCACATATTTGCAGAGTGGGGGCTTAATATCCATCGATTTCACCTCTCACCTTGGGTGTTCTCTTCCTAGGAGTGAGAAGATGAGGATTGATGACTATTTGGAGGAATACAGGGTCTGAATATTTTCTTTCATGAAGCTTCAGGTCTGAAACAGGGGTGGCTACATGAGAGCAGCGATTTGCATGAAGGAGGCATCAATACATGTTATGAGGTTGCCAATTTCTCCATCGATTTGAGGCTCAATGTTCAGGTTCCTTGTTGATCATTCATAGCATTGTAATTTTGTATTTTCAGACCATAATCTGTAAAATATGCTAACCATTTTTTTGCCACATTTTTTACACAATCACCAACACTTGGCCAACTTGATTAGAGTTAGCTCCAAACCCAAGCTCTATTAAAGCAACTCTAACCAAGAATGCGCCCTAAAACCACTTAAGGAAGAGGGGCGGGCATATGGTCAGAGGATCCCTAGGATCTAAAACTTGATACAAAAATTGAATACAACTGGAAACTGAAGATAAACTCAACGCCAAGAATGTGCATTCAAGATCCCTTTGAAGGCGAGGTGCTAACATATGGCGGAGTACTTATTACAAATTTGAAATGAACTTAGGCGGATAACCAGTCATGAAAGTTTCAAACTATCTAATTCATCCGCTGCGGCGGGCATCCACTCTTGAGTGGGAATTCTCCACTTTTCAGTGGGTACAATGAGAGTTACAAATTTATTCTCCACACTGGCGGTAAACCATCCAGGGGTAATTAGTGTTGGCTTTAGAAATTACAAGTAAATGCAGCAATAACAATTGGTTGGATTAGTACTACTAATGCACAACCTTACAATCAAAATACTCTGCAATTTACTAGTATTACAATGATAGAACAATGCCAATATGTGAAGAATGATTTTCTCAAATTACTAAGCTCTCAAACACTGAAAATGAAGCCAAAATCTGATCTTTTTGAAGTCTGATAATTAAAACCAGCAAACTGAAACTGAAAACCAGCAACTTGTGAATCAATGAAATGCTCATAACTTAATCAATTTACCTCCGAATTGAGTGAAATCAATTGCAATGAACCTCTGGAGGATAGGCGCCCATGTCATGATGAAGATACAACTTCAAAAAGCAATCATTAATTTCATTGCACAATTCCCAATGCCCATGAAATGGTACGGCCCTTAGCAAGGGCGATTTTGCTAGAACAATTCAAAATCTTCAAAATAAAATCTGCAATTCACTAAGAAGGGTCGCCCTAGCCATAGGAATGAGATTATTAAATGCCCAGAACAAAATAAAATTCATACAAGAAGTTGGAAACAAAATCGACTTTCAGCTGTGTAGAAACCAGCAACTTGAAAACTGAAAATCACACCAAAATTCACCACTTTGAAGCTCTATCTGCTAGTCTGATTTGAAAAGCAGCCTAAAAACCAACTAGGTGTTATCTTGCAAACACCAATTGGATGAGAACTAGGAGGTCAACATTTCTCAAAGTGCAAATTGAGTAGTCAATTCGACAGCATAACTTTAGCATAAACATGAGATACCAAAATGCTGGAGCAAATCTCTCTTTTATAGAAAGAGAGGTGACTCTTCACCTTCTGTAAATCCTCCAAGAAGAGGGACGCCTTTTCTCACATGGCAATATTTTTAAATTTTCAAATAAACACTTTATTTCCTCACCAAGGCATCCATTCCAAGGCAATAATAACTTTGAGAAAAATATTAATCAATTACTTCATGAGGCGTACCCACTCAATGACCCTCTTTTAAAACAACTTAAAGTTATCTTCCTAGGCCAAGGGGTCAACAATGAAACATAATATTAATTGCCTTGAGTTAAATACTTGACATCAAATACTGCATTTTGAAAGCTACACCAAAAAACCAATTGCTCCAACAAGAATAAGAACATACTGAAGCACTACTAATAGGACTACTACCAAAAATAGTATTTACTATAAATAGTAAACACCTAGAAATGCCACAAAACCTCCAAGCAAGGAAACCCTGATTTTACTTCAACAAGCCTACGGGCCTCCGGAATAGGCTGATGAGCAACTGAGCTGATCACTGATGAGAAGGGGACACATAATCATATTGTATTAGGCCCTTAAGGCGCTGCCATACTTAGTTGCATACTTGAAGCCAAGAGTCTTGGCTTTGCATGTTTCTATCAGCATGGTAATGACATCATGTTACCAATAAAGGAGAAATAAGTTGCAGATCAAATACTTGCTGTATTGTCCATGGTTATACTCTTCATTGGAAGCATAGTAGATTGCATGCCAATTGTTTGACATAATGTCAATTGGCTGTAGGTGCACTTTTTACATGTAGAAATCATCTTTATGCATTTGAAAAGATAAAGAGAAGTTATATATTTATTTAGATTATTGCTTAGACATTGTAGTATTGATTTACAAGCATTCAGAAGAGCACTTTTGATATCATTTCTCAAGCAAACATATCAGACTGAAACCACAGACCAGCAAGCATTAAGTTTGTATTAGAAGTGTTTGACAATATTCCTTGAGGCAAACTTAGGCCAAATTTCGCAAGGGTATTACAATGGTTTCAAAAGTGTGAGCATTGTCAATTTGGACTATCCCTCTCCTTTAGGTGAAATACCTTAGAGTGTTAGAAGGACATAGCAACCAAGATCTTTGTTTCACATTTGGTAACCCTAATGATATTCCTTGAAGGCAAATTCAGATAAGAAGTAGCAAGGGATATTACAAACACCCAGGAAACATCTTCAAGCATCGGCGCTTTTCACTTACCTCAGAACTGCGGAACCACGGCCCACCAACAAAACTTGTTTCCAAAACCAAAAATCCCACCTCTTCAAATTACTCCAAAATATATTTTTATAACTTTGGCCTTGACCCTTTGCTTCCCCTTGCCTGACTCTTCAAAAATCTTTTCTCTTTCAATTTTCAGTTGTGACTTAATTTTGAATTTGCATTTAATAAGTGACTTAAATATAATATTATTTAATTAATAATATTCCCTTTTGAATTAACAATTGGAGGAGAATATTAAATAATTAAAATAATATTGTATTTCTCCATGAAGTAAAAAAATGGGACATTACAGTCTTCCAGTTGAGCAGAAGCTGAGTATTTGTGTTTTCCAGTTGATCAGCAGCCTATCAGTTAACACCACTGATTGAGGGGTGGATTAACCAGTTAACTGCCACCAATTTGGAGTGATTGCCTACGATTGTGTATTGACAGTTTTGAGGGAGTGTTGTTCAGTTAGATGCCTACATTTAATGAAGTTAGTTGTTAGTTAGTTGCCACCGTTCGTGGACTGATTTCCCATGATTGAGGATCATTGGAAGCTGGGTCTATAAAACAGAGCATACACAAGAAGAGAAGGCACTCTTGGAAAATTAACTAACATTCAACTTTCATTTCAGTGTTTGTGGCATTGCTACAGCAGCTGGGTGCATCGGAGACCAAACCCCGCCAGAACCTTATCATCTTTAGATAAAAACTCGGCGCTATTAATATCGCTAGCATA